>CABFOW010004107.1:31789-52277 GCA_902141385.1 Timema californicum | reverse complement strand
TTATTAGCACCGCGTCTTACTACCCGTTCGGGTTATACGCACTTACGCTAATCTGTAATGGTAGGGTGATTGTGAGATGAAATGAAGGACCTACAGTTTAACTTGGAATCCGAACCACGGTGGAGGCCTGGCATTCCCCACATTCACAAGATGTCTTGTCAGAGGTGAAGGAAGGGTTTGGTATAGACCAAATAACTTCAAATTATTTTATTTTAGTAGTCCATCCATATTTGTTTTTTGATTGCCTGAACGCAAGCCAACGCAACTACATAAACGCAAGAGATGGACAATGTTCATCTCCTCCCGACAAGCTGATCCGACAGTTCCGACATACGATTGTGTTTGCGTAAGCTATTGTAGACAGACAAAATTACATAATTGTGTAGTTGTGAGTCCGACAAGCGGGTGCGATTGGTTGTAGACGGGCCTTAAACAGTCCATATTGACCCCATTACAACTAAATAAGACAAAATAAAAAGTTAAAAAACTGAGAATGCTGATAACATCATGGAAATAATAATTCAATCTAGTTTATACCTAAGGGGTACAAGGATAAGTAACACACAATCATCACTATTTTGTTTCCAAAAATGATTTGTTCAAACTGCTGGTGAGTTTTGGGGAATTGGTGGAATTTTTAACACTTTTTCCACGTCATAATACAGTAGTTAATTCAAATATGTTTACTGTACATACACACAAGAACAAAAGCAAATTTCCATTTTAACAAAATTAACATTGAAAACATTCAGCCATGTTTTAACAAAGCATGGAATGTGTCAATTTGAGAAGTTTCACAGATGTTCATACACATAAACCTATCATTAAATTGAGGAGGGGGAGGGGTTGGTCGGCTGTCTAGTCCCCAAAGGTACCACCCACCCATCGGGCGACTCCCTACTGAAACCAATTTAAATCACAAAACACCCAAGTTTTAAAATGTATACTTATTGTCTTATTAATTTTTAACATCAAATGAAACAATCCGAAGCAAACTCACATTTTGTTCAAAGCTGGGAACCTCACAGCTAATATAGTTCACTTGTGTTGAAAAATCTAAACATACAATAATATTGGTATATAGTTTGGCACACAATATTTATGTTTAGGCCTATTTAATTAAAACTATTCTAACCTTGCTTAAACTAACTTTTCATCTAGGTATCAATAAATACATATTTTGATAAGTTGTGATAGGTAATATCATTAAAATAAATGTAAAAGTGTATTCAATATGGATTTTTTTTAAATATTTTTATGATAAGGAATGGAATAGGACCAAGATAGAATAAAGATCTAATAGGACCATGGATCAAAAATGGTGTATTCATCAAAACAGTGTTTTTGTGTGAGATATTTTAGGGTCTCGACATTTCAGGGAAAAGTTGTTAACGCATGGAAGGTTAAGTTTTGTCCGATTAGGATAGTTTATATGATATTAAAAATTATAATAGGCCCTATTATATATTAAAATACTTTTGGTGCCATGTTGCGACACTTTCATTGGCTTTTAAATATTTCCGTTTTGTTATTTAGGTGAGTTTGGTTTAAATTTTATCATTATATATAACAAAAAGAGGCTAAAATATTAACTTTGCTATCAGTGGAAACTTAGGATGGTTCTTATGTTTATAAAGATGGTAGGGGGTACACTAATACATATTTAATATTCCTTTATATGTTTGTTTGCATGCGGCCTAGTGTTTCCAAGTTTTAAAATTGCACAAACCTTAAAATACACCTAATATTCACTTTCATACTTTTTATGAATTCATTTAAAATCTATTCATCCAAAGTATCCCAGTGGACTACCTTTTCAAGAATAGCTTTTATGTGTACTGGTACATTTGATTTGAAGTCGCTTTTTAATTTGTCCTCATCTTTGTTCGTCCCCAAACCAGAACAATGTGTATAGCCCTGCACAGATGTTCATGAGTGCAATATTATTAGGAAGATAAAAAAATGTATGAAAATGTGGATTGGTGAAACAAAACTAGAGTAGTTTAATTTTATTACACTTGTATTCTCATGAACCATATTAGCCTTCCTTGAAAAACCACATACTGACCGTTGCCCGGTTTGGAGGTCTGGGCCTGTAGGGCATGGCCATCTTTTGTTACAGGCCAGAATGTTAAATGTGGCAACTCTGCTTGTAGTTACCTCATGAGGCTTAGCGATCTGCTGGTTCTCATGTAGAATTGTGGGAAAATTTACTGATTCTTTCATTTAAAAACTGATGAGTCACTTTGTATGATACCGACAGTTAATCTAAACATGTTTTATGTACATCATTTAACAAAAATACTTCCTTGGTTTAAATATACAACAGATAAACATGTAAATAACAATTTTAAAATAAATTTGCTGGGTAGGGATTATGAACCATTCACAAACACGATTAGAATATTATAATGAAAATTACAAAAGGCACTGGCTTGAAGCCTAAAAAGAGCATTCATTGTTGCACCAATCCAAAGGTCCCATGTCCAGGTGTCCTTTTTATAAAATATTTCAATAAAATTGACATAGTTATTTAAAAATTGCTTTGAACACTTAGCAGCCTTGGGGCATAGAACTTTGAAACATTACTTTGTAAAGAGTTCAACTTTTTTTATTTCCTGAATAAGAATTTTCACTATGAAATTTACCTTTCCTATACTTTATGTAGTTAATTTGAAGTATATTTCCAATCGTTGATGAAATCAAAGAAAATAATTCACCCAAGAATTAGCACAGAAATGTTGTTTATTTTATTTAGCACTGTTTTACTACCATGTTGGATTATACGCTTATGTACTAATTATATTAATAGTTCTAGGGTTGAGTAAGGTTATATTTATGGGAAGTGTACCCGCATTTGAGCGTAGGGAGAGTGGAAAACAATTTTGGAAAAACTCATCAGCACACTCAACTGAGATTCGACCCTCGCTCCCCATCATCAGCAGTTTAGTCTACAGTGATAGTAGTGCCTCAGACCGAAGCAGGTGCACAGGAAAAGTTGCTTCTGATGTTTGTGCTGAAGAAACTTATTTTCAAACTTTCATGTTATTAAAATCTTCATTATAGAATGTCTATTAAATTCAATCCTCAAACGGTTGTTGAAGGTCTAGTTAGTCAGTCCTTTGGTAATATCTTTGAAATAGTTAGCATCTATGTCATGCCCAATTCAAAAATTCAATGGATTAACTATATTCCAAACGAAAAGGCCATTTTGTAGTAAGCATAACCATAAATGTACATAGCTAAGGATTCTGAAATCATGTGAGTGGTTGAATATCACTAATCACATCTACAAAATGTTCACTTATTGCATGTTTTGCTATATGACCCAAAACATTAGAAGAATGAACCACTCAACATTCCAAACTAAGTAAGTTACAGAAGAAACAAACACTCCGCACAGTAAACAAACTGAACTAAATCAGCAATACTGCGCGTGGCTTTGTTGTTGAGCATCCTCACTGCATTGTTGCCAAACTTCAGTATTCCAGCCTGTAACTAAATATGGCCGTGTGTAGGGCTAATCATTTAGTCTCAAGTCACATTGAGAGGCAGTAAAAAAGGAGGAATAATTTTAAAAGGAGAGTTTGTTCAGCTGAGCTGGAAACACTGCTTATTATTCTCCTTATTGTATTGTGTCACTTACAACTATTAGCGGAAGGAAGGAAGAACCAAACACTTGACCACTCTAGATCTATTTCACATCTCTGATATTCTCTAGATTAATATAAACTTCTGAAATATGACCTTATATCAAAATAAATTACAAAAAACAAAGAAAGTTTCATACTTTGGTTTAAATGTGTAGGTCTATTTATTTAAAGCTAGGCTGGGACAACCTGACCCTTTTCCCTTGTTCTTTAACTTGACAAACAGCCAATCAGTTGTCTTATTTGGTTGTTTCTAGGAAAAAGACACACTTGCATTCTAATTATCATTAGAAACTCCAAGCCATCTAATTGTGAAATAACTACAAGCGTGGATTACTTCAAATAGTTTCTGGAGGAATATAATTTTCAAATATTTTCCAGGTAAATAAGCTCAAAAACATTTAAATTTCGAAAATGTCCAAAGTCGATAGCTTGTAAGTCGAGGAAGGTGACTTTTTTTTAGAAAACATTTGACATTGGTGAGTTTCTGTAAAGCCCTTTTAATATCAATGTTGATTGTAAAAATATGTTTTTGTATAAAAATACCATAAGTTATTTATTACACTCCCTCTGATATTCTCGAATACTAAGCTGAAAGATGAGCTTCTATCAAAATATAAATAGCTTCTAGAGGCATCCAAATTTCTAAAACTTGCCTGAATACAAAATGTAAACCTAAATATGAGATTCGAACATAGCATCTTTGACTTTAGCATGCCAATACTATATCACTACTCTTATTTATACACCATGTGAAAAATTACACTCATCTCGTTGCTATTAATAATACTAAACTACTTTGGTTCTTAGTTTCAAGAAGCATCCAAGCATTGTTGAGAAAATGTTGTGCCTTTCACAACAATGACCAGGCATTTTATTACTCTGTTTTCAGTATTGTCACTATACCTATTTTTAGTTTTGTTTCCTTCAGGCTACTATTGTGGGGTACAAGAATAAGTAAGTATTGTACATAGGAGTTTAAAATAAATATTGCACATTTTGTGACCAGGCGCTGAAAGAAGAAAAAAAACCTCAAAAGCATACTTGTTTCAAAAATTGGGGAGAGGATCAAAGCTCGTCAAGTATGGACGCAGTTATTATTGTCAAGGCCTTTTGCAAGAGTGAAGAAATTTACGGCCTATGATAAAGTACTCTCATTGCTGATGGTGACAGTAGCATATACAAGCGGCTTCTTGAGGCTCGTCCAAATAGAAATTTGACGATACAAAAATTGGAGTGCCATAATCATCTTCTCCAGAACTACTCTAACAAGTTGAAAGATTTGTGGAAAAAAGGCAAGAATGGACCATTTTATCTCCGACAAAAAATCAGTTCCATAAGTATGCATCTATGTGGGGCAGTGGCGAAAGCTGCAAAATTTAGAATTAATGAGGCGGGACAGTTGCACGAGCGCATTGATAAATTAAAAGATGACATTTTGAATAGTCCAAATCATATATTCGGAGACCACCAACATTGTGCTCCTTATTTTTGCAAAGGACTAAAAGAAAATGAGAAAAATCTTATTCCAGAGCTTCAAGAAAGTGGTATTATAAAAAGTTGAAATCTATAGCTCAAACAATTACCATTCACTGTCGCAGCCTGCTGTATAATGTAGACAACAACTGTGTAGAGCACTACAACGCTGCCATTGTAAAAAAAAACTGGTGGAAAACTCATCAATTTCACACAAAGAGGATCCTATCAAGCATGATGTGCTGCTGCTGTAGTAAGCTACAATTCTGGTGCTCTCCATTACAAACTACACAAAAAATTGTATAGATCAAGCCCGGGAAAATTCACAAAGTTGGAAGAAGCATGCAAGCGTCGAAAAATATGTCTCACCCGAAGAAAGCGAGAAGATTCACATCACTCGAAGCCCACCCAATCAAGCAAACCATTATTCCCATCCCCCCCCCCCAAATGGATGCTGACTATGGTCCAAACTCTCAACGCCCAGATTTGCCAGAAAAAGATTTTATGTTGTTTAAAAAAAAAGTTGCAAAATAGCCTCCTACATTCCAGAAGAAGAATTGTGAAACCTTGAATGTCAAACCATAAATCATAGTGAATCTGGACAATGGTTAGAAGAAAGGAGGAAATGTTAAACAGCATCTAATTTTGGACAAGTTTGTTGCAAGCTCCCATCAACTGGTTGTGAAAATTTGGTCAAACAAATACTATATTCTGATCTCCAACACCTAAGCTCGTTGGCATACGGAAAAGCAAATGAAGAACGTGCCATAGCGAAGTTGGAAGAAACTTTGAAAATTCGGGTTGAACGCTGTGGTTTCTTTGTTGACCGTGATTTGACATTCCTCGGCGCTACACCAGATGGCCTAATCGACAATGATGGCATAGTAGAGGTAAAATGTCCATTATCAGCTGAATAGATGAGTCCTGAGTCGGCCATTTTGCAACGAAAGGTGACATTCTGGAAACTCAACAAATATAAAAAGATTGATGGAGTAAACAGGTGTCATGAGTACTATTATCAAGGTCAAGGTCAGCTCCATGTAACACGCCGGTTGTAATGCATATTTGCTATATGGACACCAGTTATGCCATACATACGATATGAAAGAATCGAACGTGATGACCTTTTCTGGGAAATGGAAATGGTGACTAAGCTTTCCTCATTTTATTTTGATTGTTTACGGCCTGAACTAGTAGACCCACGCTATCCACGTTCAATGCCTATCTACAATCCGGATCATATTGGGGCAGAGCTAACTAAAAAAAGAAGTCAATTACAGCCCAAAGCAAGAAAATTGTTGAGGTGATTTAAGCTGTGTACTAAATAAAAAGAAAAAAATTATATAGTCATTGACATCAATAAATACAACAGGATTGTCTTTGGTTTTGTGCTAATAAAGCATTGAAATTAATAGTGTGAATATTAAGAATTATTCAGCTATTATTTTGAACTATGTATGTATTTACAGTGAAATCACATTGAATTATTGAACAATATTGAACAAGATGTCATTAATTAATGATGATAGTAATAAACTATCATATCCAAAGGACATTAGAATACTCAAGTTTAGCCTTATAAGTTATAGTCATAAAATGATTGATTTTTATTTGCTACTCGTATTAACTGAATAAACAATATCAAAAACTTTAACATTTTCTTACATATTTAATGTGGCTGACACAAAACTTTGTTTCATTAAATTTTAAACTAAATCTGGTTCATCAATAGTGGTTGCATTTCAAGTGTTAGCAGCTATTTTTGGTATGTTTAGGCGTTCATAGAAAAAAAAGCTTTTAGTTTATAGGACTAAACTGTTTGTTAAAACATTTTTGTGTGCAATGAATATTAAAATGTAACCATTAGATTTTATGGATATTTTGAGTTTTAAAAGGTTCAAAATATTGAGTACAAATTTGGAAGAAAAAACACAAAAATATGGTTGTTGATTCAATTTAATGGGATTTTACTTTTGGTAACGTATCAAACTGGACAATAAATATGTCAAAGTGAACCTGTCACTTGAAATATTAAACAAAAAAGAGATGTATATTTTTAATCAATTAATCATAAGTAATAAGCTACTTTAATAGTGTGTTTAAAATTATTTGTACTTTCTAAACAAACATGTGTGTTTGTGGTTAGTTTTAGCTAAGTTATTTAAATGTATAGCTAAATTTATCAAATAAAAATGAATGAATGCTTCACTAGTTCCATAACCACTCCAAAATGGTTTTTATTTTTTTATACCTACCTATTGTCCTTACATTATTTTAAATATGGATTAGATTTGGAAAAATGTATATGAATGAATTTCTAATATAAATATTACTATTTTCTTTTCCCGGAAGTTAACAAGTAGGTAAAATTACTATCCTCAAGAAAAGGAGAGATTTCAGGTATTTCCATGAAATTAATAAGCTGTAGCTCAATGCCAAAGTTCAACATCCTCACCCAACTCATTCTCTCTTTCTCTTCTCAGTTGTCCAAAAAACTAGGGGTCAGAGACCTTTCAAGGCAGAAACTACCTAACCACCAGTTACAAGTTGCCTTTAAATCTGAAGGTCATTTCAATGTTATTTCCAAATAAACCTCATTCTTAAGGAAAACCAGCATAAATTTTAGAGACTTATATTTAATTACCCTATATCAGTGGTTCCCAACTTTTTTCAGACTGCGTGCCCTCAGCTGGCTTGGTTCCTTTCCGCGTACCCCCTACCCCAAATCCTCCAGCCATCCCCCCCCCTTCCCCATAACCACTATTTTTGTCAGCCATGACAGATTCCGAAAATTTCTCCAAAAAAGGTATATGTTGAATTAAAATAAATGGTCTATTTTTTCATAATATATAGTTTTTTTATTTTTGAAGTAAGCAAACAAATTAACACAAAGATTGAAAAAATGAAAAATTAATGTGATATTTGGGAATGTATTGAGTTACATAGTTTTGAAAAATTAGGCTCAAAAGAGAATATATACAATCTCAAATCTGAAGCTGCATCTAATTTGTTTCTATATTTATTTTTTATATAATTATATGAAGAAAACTCGTTCAACAAGCTCCGTGCTAGCAAACGGCAACAAAAACATTATGGCTTTTCTAGTAAGTTCACTGTATTCGTCACCACGACGAGTCCAAAATCTGATTAGGTTAACCATTCCACCACTGAAGAAGTTCTTCAGAGTGGTATCTGATGCGAGCTCTAGCAACTTCTCCTTTTCAGGAATCGACAATGAAGCCGGTTCAAAATACTCTTCTTTGAAAGGATTAGATATCCACCGATCTCCCATTTCTGGCTTTGAAAAATACTTTTTAAATGAGGATTTTAATCCTTCCAGGAGCTCAATTATCTTATCACCAACTGTTGAATTGAGCTCGGTTTGTGACAAGAAATCGTGAAGTGTTTCGAACACTTCAGGTTGTCCTTTTTTAATGCACTTTGCCCAAAAATCAATTATTTTTTTCATGGATTCAATTTTGTCGACAACTTGAAAAATGTTACAATTTTTTTGAAGTGAAAGATTGAGTTCATTAATCTGGTGGAAAATGTCACTCAGGTATGCAAGGCTTTGTAACCATTCAAAATCATGAATCCTGGATCCAAGATTTTTTAAAGGATGCTCTTCCAAAAAAAGGGCTACCTCGTGTCGAAGTTCAAACGGCCGCATCAGGACTTTACCCCGGGACAACCACCTAACTTCGGTGTGCCAAAGCAAAGTGTTGTGAATGATGTCCATGTCTTCACACAGTAATTTAAACAACCTGGAGTTAGTAGGATTTGCCTTGATAAAGTTTACAACTTTGACCGCTTCATCAAGAACGTTTTTCAAATCTGGAGGCAAAGGTTTCGACGCGAGGCTCTGTCTGTGAATACAGAAGTGCATCCATTTCATTGTTGGGGCGACTTCTGCTACGCGCGCACGAAGACCTGAGTTGCAATCTTCCATGGATTTTCCTCCATCTGTGGTGAGCCCAACGCATTTTGACCATTGAATTCCTTTTTCAACAAAATAGTGATCAATTGCTTCAAATACGTCTTTACCGGTCGTACGACCCTTCAATGGGTGACAATTAAGGAGATTCTCTTCAAATTCTAACTATGTCTTTCAAGTACTTAACAATTACATGTTGCACAGAATATTGCGCAACGTCGGTACTTTCATCGACTTGAATAGAAAAAAAATTACAATCTTTGATGTGACTTATGATTGTGCTCTCAACATCGTCTGACATGTCCCGTATTCTTCGAGACACCATATTATTTTATGAGCACTTTCCTCTCCAAGCATGCATCTGACAGCATCTTTTGAGGCACGGTGAAATTAAATTTTCACCAATGGTGTGATTTTTACCTTGTCTCGCAATATGATAGCTAATATAGTAGGAGACCTCGGTAGCTTTGAATGAATTACTTTTGGTGGATTCAAAATATGTTTTAACGTTTACAGAACTCTGAAGTTTCAACCGTCGAAAAAACGTGGCATCTTTATCTGTGTGCTAAGGATGTTTGGTATATAAATGGCGTGTGAGCAAAGAAGGCTTCATTGAACCGTTGCTTAATACTTCCCCACACACAACACAGAGGGGCTTAGGGCACTCCTCTTCTCCTATACATGAAAACCCGTAGTTAATGTAGCTGTCCAAGTACCTTCTTTTCTTGGTTATTATTCCCTCTGAGGAAGAATAAGAAGAAACTGCAGTTTGTTTACTCTCCTGCTCTGGTACTGGTTCTTGTACATGTTGTGGTGTCGTATTGTTGATCCAATAAGTGTCAAATGATGTGCACGGTACTTGGTGTTTCAGTCAACTTCACTTTCGCACAGATCCAATTTTTAGCCACTGATCCATAGCGTAAATCACGTGATTAGTAGGTAGTTGGTAGAAAAATTGACGTATTATTGTAGCAATAACACGCATACGATTCAATACAAACACCCACAACAAAAGTTAAACACAACACTAATTTATTATTTGTTTTTATGCACGCATCAACTATCACTCTAAAAGACCGAGCAAGGGTGAGCCGCGAGGAAGGAACGCGCCAATCCTGAGCGGAGGGATGTAGGCGAGGGGTTGGGCGCGGGCAGGAGGAGGGAAGGCCGATCCTTCCAGCGGATGCAACCACTTAACACTTCTCAGCGGCGTGGGCGGAAGGAGGCAATGCCGATCCTTCCAGCGGACTCAGCCCCTCTTACATAGAAGATTTTATTGATATGGAGGCCAATATTACAACTGACAATATTAGTAAAAACCTCTACCTACTTTTTAAAATTCTTTTTAATTTTTTTTTAAATTCTTATTTTTAGCTGGTGGCCGCCATTACCGTTTTCTTTTCGCGTACCCCTAACGGCCTCTCGCATACCCCCGGTTGGGAACCACTGCCCTATGGCATTGGAGAATTATTGCGTTAAAACTTAATAGTATCTCTTTAAAACTAAAGCTCACAAAATTGTATTAATATATTTGCCAATATCTCAGAAACTGTTTAAGTTATAAAAATATATTTCATATAAAAGTTTTTTTTATTTTTAATAGTACTACAGTTTTGCAATGATAAGTTATTTAGTATCTCAAATAATTGCAGAGATACAGAAGTTTCTGCTTCTGTAAAGTACAATAAAATTCATTTTCATGGTAAAATGAAAATATACAGTTTTATTTATAATTTAAATAAATGCCTAGATACAAATTTTAACCAAAATAGTTTGAGTTGAGAAAATTGATTTTTTTCTCTTTTCACCCTTTCTTAAATCACTCTTAATTTTATGTTTAAACAAACCCACAGACAGACTTGATTGCAAAGGCCACTTTTTAGGGCTTGGAGGGTCTTGAGATGTCAACCCCCATCAACATTTCAGGTTAGTTTTTCTTTTGCGGTCCCAATACTTTTACCTTTTGTGTTCGAAAAGTTAAAAATATATATAAATATTTGCATATAGCTTGAAAGTTATTGGTTTTATAAAATTATGCTTCGAATAAATTATTTGTATTATTAGTATATCTACTGTAACGGGCAAACTAGTGTTAGCCCCGTTAAAACGTGCAAGAGAACGTATGTGTGGCTAGTTCCTGCAAATCATCAAGGTTAAACATAACATACTAATGTAAATGCTTCGCTAATAACATATCTCTTTATTTACATACCACTTCGCCGACTCGTCCTGTAAGCCTGATGCCCAATTCGATGACACACCATAGAAGATAAGTGACCGGTCACCACTGCTGGGAATGAATAACTCCGCTTTCGGCCACAAGCATCATCCAACTGACCGCTCCTAGAAAACCGTTGGCCTGCCTGGCTCAGAAGAGTGGGGAGGTTCCCCCTCCGCTTCGTACGGGCCTATCGACTATATATTCGCCTGACTGCTGGGAACTAGCACAGAACGCGCCAGCAGACGATCGCTGAAACATCGTCTACGCAGTCCGAATCAGCGCGCACTTCTAGTCAGAATCTATCATCTAGTCGACGGTGGTCTTACTATCCTAGGGGAATGGATATTCTATACCGGGGGAAGGCGAAGGACTTTACAACTACGAAGATGAGATATGACGAGTAGACTCCAGATTAATATGTTAGGGTTAGTCAACGTCCTGCGAGGATAGATGGAAGTTTTATTTAGTAGGGAATAATAATAATAGGATACTATCCGTGTCTATTGTGAGACACTGTTGTTATGTTACTATTAGGCTAGTTATATAAGATTTAATGTAGAGTCTCCTGAGCCAGGAGAACAGACTGCAATCAACAATTGCGGTATAGCGCGCTTCTCGCGCCCGGGATGGTGAATCCCGCGACACACATGATGTGTCCATTGTTGTATATTTAGGATAGCTTGCCTAGGCAGGAGATAGTTTAGGCTATATGGAGGCCGATGATTTGTACCTAATTAGGTTCACTGGCCTATCCCAATGTTGTATTTGGGTAGTTAAACTGTGGGCCGCTCATACCTTTCATGATTGGCCCGTGGTATAGGGTTGTTATTATTTTGCTGCTCTCACTTTGCAAGTACACTGCTAGTGGGCCGTCTTGCCCCTCAGGCTCGGCTGCAGTGTCACTTGTTCATTGTTAGATTTTTATGGTGCTGCTCACCCAGCGGGTGCTCAACCAGTGGGACGCGTCTCGTCCTCGGTTGGCCCGTGGATCTAGATATTTCTGAGTAACTGTTTTTGCACACTGATTAGGATGGTATCTAAGCATCGAGGGCTCTCTAATATAGCTAAACTAGAACTTGCCTGGGGTACGCACTTGGTCTGCTTGCCAGGCCGACTTGACATGTAAATAGTAAAATGAGTAACACCGCGTTTTGGCGTGTGTTATTGTCTTGGCGCTTCTCGCCCCCTTGTGGCTATTACTTAAGCAAGTTTGCCACACTTCATTACTTTGTTGTTATTTAACTTAGTACTTACTGAGATATAAGTGCAATATGTTCAAATATCTGTTCTATGAAGTATACAGTATCATTAAATTTCATTGATCCTAATCTCCTCTTGTTCTCATTACTTGTATTAACCTGTATGTTCATGCGCCGTGTCAGACGGTGCACTACATATTTGTAATGATAATTACAAATAGTCAAATAGTTTCAGAGATATGATAAAAATTATAATTTACACATCAGACCGGAGCCCGGAAAGTCATTTTGCCGAAATATTGACAGTAGCCATTTTATTTGGAATATTTATAAATGTTTAGATATGAAATTTAAACCAAATTGTTAGAGCCGATTTTGAGAAACTCGACTTTTTCTCTTTTTGCCCTTCAGTAAACTATCCATAATTTTAGGGATGGATATCCAATTCCAAAAACCCATCAGGGCAAGCCTATGAAAACCCTAGATACCAAGTTTTAGCATGATCAGTAAAATAGTTTAGGCTCTAATTGGAGGAACAGACAGACAGACAGAAATTAAAAAAAAACACTTTTTCGATTTGGGAGGTCATAAAACGTGATTCATCAAAATCTCTAGTTAAATTTTTTTGACGATCACAATACTTTCTCTACCTGTAAGATAGCGAGAAAGTAAAAATTTAGGCCTTCTGCTCTAAAAATAATCCTTAAAATGACATTTTTAGCGATTGCTCTACAAAACTTTGGGCTTAAAACTGATGATCAAGACATATTTTTAGAAGCATAGTACACCTTAAAAAAATTTGTAGCTTATAATGTGCCTAACATAATTGTAAATTGGTCCTAGGATAAGTGTTGAAAAAACCCAGGGTTCTCTTTTAAAAAAAACAACCCGCTTGGGTTTATTGGGTGGGTTTTATTGGTTTTTGTGGTTTAGTTAAAGATAGTATGTATGTTATCTGACCAAACCAATAATTCAAATATATTAATTATGTAGGATCCAGCGAAACATATTTTAATTTTAATATAGTCTAGTAAGGAAAGGATTAATAAGTGAAATAATAAAGAAAAACAATAATGCAACATTATTATTCTTGGCAACAATACTGTATAGCCTACCAGGTTGAAAAAAAAAATGTATAGTTAATAGAAAGAAGGGGGAGGGCACCATTCATCAAATGGCTGTCAAGCCAGCTGCAGAACTGATTTGCTGCTTTCTTTACTTAGAGATAAAAGGTAGGAATATTTATCTCATTTGCATTTCTGACAAGATATTATTCTATGGCTCGGCATTAATACTGTGTTGGTACCTTATAAAATGATTTATTCCAAGTGAGTTGCTAGTTGAACATATTATTTTGTTCAACTAATTAAAACATATTTTATAGCTGAGTCTATTGTATTAAATCTGTAATTTCAAAACTTGTTTATAACACCGTATACAAATCAATGTATAATTATTGGGTGTGAATGAAAAGGTTTTGAACAGAATGACTAACCATTTTCAAAAATCAGTTAGACAATTGCTTTGTATGCAAAATATGTGGGGTTTTTCCTTGGGTTTTTCTGTTAAAAAAAACCCAGGTGTTTTATTTTGGGCTGGGTAAAATTATAAAAACCCTGCCTAGTACTTACCACAGCTGAGTTAATGAAGTTACTGCAAAACCTTACAAATGCTGAAAATATTGTGCGCCATGATACAAAAATGACCGCCATGTTGAAACCAGTGTCAATAAAAATAAAAGTGGTTTTTAACTGTCAAATTATAAGGATAACACCACACAAAATATAATAATTTTTTAATGGTCTAGCAATCAATGTTGAACCACTTCATATGGATTGACCCATTGGTCTATATCATCACACTCGCTATAGGATGGACTGTTAGTGGTCTATATCATCACACTCACTATAGGATGGACTGCTAGTGGTCTATATCATCACACTCGCTATAGGATGGACTGCTAGTGGTCTATATCATCACACTCACTATAGGATGGACTGCTAGTGGTCTATATCATCACACTCACTATAGGATGGACTGCTAGTGGTCTATATCATCACACTCACTATAGGATGGACTGCTAGTGGTCTATATCATCACACTCACTATAGGATGGACTGTTAGTGGTCTATATCATCACACTCGCTATAGGATGGACTGCTAGTGGTCTATATCATCACACTCGCTATAGGATGGACTGCTAGTGGTCTATATATCACACTCGCTATAAGATGAACTGCTAGTGGTCTATATCATCACACTCACCCATGTTGTTAAAGAGGTGCTAGGCTGCTACTAGTTTCAGGGTGTAGAGGGTTGATTGTAATTCTACAGCTAGTTTCCAGAGATAAAGGGTTGGTTTGTAATTATACAGCTAGTTTCCAGAGATAAAGGGTTGGTTGTAATTCTACAGCTAGTTTCCAGAGATAGAGGGTTGGTTGTCATTCTACAGCTAGTTTCCGGAGATAAAGGGTTGGTTGTCATTCTACAGCTAGTTTCCGGAGATAAAGGGTTGGTTGTAATTATACAGCTAGTTTCCAGAGATAAGGGGTTGGTTGTAATTCTACAGCTAGTTTCCAGAGATAGCGGGTTGGTTGTCATTCTACAGCTAGTTTCTGGAGATAGAGGGTTGATTGTAATTCTACAGCTAGTTTCCGGAGATAGCGGGTTGGTTGTAATTCTACAGCTAGTTTCCAGAGATAGAGGGTTGGTTGTAATTCTACAGCTAGTTTCTGGAGATAAAGGGTTGGTTGTCATTCTACAGCTAGTTTCTGGAGATAGAGGGTTGATTGTAATTCTACAGCTAGTTTCCAGAGATAGCGGGTTGGTTGTAATTCTACAGCTAGTTTCCGGAGATAGAGGGTTGGTTGTAATTCTACAGCTAGTTTCTGGAGATAAAGGGTTGGTTGTAATTTTACAGCTAGTTTCCGGAGATAAAGGTTTGGTTGTAATTATACAGCTAGTTTTCGGAGATAGATGGTTGGTTCTCATTCTACAGCTAGTTTCCGGAGATAAAGGGTTGGTTGTCATTTTACAGCTAGTTTCCGGAGATAAAGGGTTGGTTGTAATTCTACAGCTAGTTTCCGGAGATAAAAGGTTGGTTGTCATTCTACAGCTAGTTTCCCGAGATAGAGGGTTGGTTGTAATTCTCCAGCTAGTTTCTCGAGATAGAGGGTTGGTTGTAATTCTACAGCTAGTTTCCCGAGATAGAGGGTTGGTTGTTATTCTACAGCTAGTTTTCGGAGATAGATGGTTGGTTCTCATTCTACAGCTAGTTTCCGGAGATAAAGGGTTGGTTGTCATTTTACTGCTAGTTTCCGGAGATAAAGGGTTGTTTGTAATTATACAGCTAGTTTCCAGAGATAAAGGGTTGGTTGTAATTCTACAGCTAGTTTCCAGAGATAGAGGGTTGGTTGTAATTCTACAGCTAGTTTCCCGAGATAGAGGGTTGGTTGTAATTCTACAGCTAGTTTCCCGAGATAAAGGGTTGGTTGTAATTCTACAGCTAGTTTCTAGAGATAGAGGGTTGGTTGTAATTCTACAGCTAGTTTCCCGAGATAAAGGGTTGGTTGTCATTCTACAGCTAGTTTCCAGAGATAGAGGGTTGGTTTGTCATTCTACAGCTAGTTTCCGGAGATAAAGGGTTGGTTGTAATTCTACAGCTAGTTTCCGGAGATAAAGGGTTGGTTGTAATTATATAGCTAGTTTCCAGAGATAGAGGGTTGGTTGTCATTCTACAGCTAGTTTCCGGAGATAGAGGTTTGGTTGTCATTCTACAGCTATTTTCCCGAGATAGAGGTTTGGTTGTAATTCTACAGCTAGTTTCCGGAGATAAAGGGTTGGTTGTAATTCTACAGCTATTTTCCGGAGATAGAGGGTTGGTTCTCATTCTACAGCTAGTTTCCAGAGATAAAGGGTTGGTTGTAATTCTACAGCTATTTTCTGGAGATAGAGGTTTGGTTGTCATTCTACAGCTAGTTTCCCGAGATAGAGGGTTGGTTGTAATTCTACAGCTAGTTTCCCGAGATAGAGGGTTGGTTGTAATTCTACAGCTAGTTTCTCGAGATAGAGGGTTGTTTGTAATTCTACAGCTAGTTTCCCGAGATAGAGGGTTGGTTGTTATTCTACAGCTAGTTTTCGGAGATAGATGGTTGGTTCTCATTCTACAGCTAGTTTCAGGAGATAGAGGGTTATTGACTCATTTCCGACTTAGGGGCATCAGGACAAGTCAATCCCAATAATAATAATTCACACCCACATTTCAGCTGTGTAACCCAGCCAAACAAGATATCTATCTTGTATCAACTTCAATCTGAATTGTGTTCCAGATCTTCCCCGTCTTCTGTCCTACATCTTGAAGACGGTGTGGCAGAGTGTTGTGCTGTTGTTGGCACTACTATGTAAGAGACGCTCTCATCATGTTCTAGTTCAAAATCCACCAGCAATACCAACTTTGGCTATGTGTTGGCTATATTGCCTTGTGAGAAGGGCCAACTTGATCATCGACTGGCACAACTATGGCTACTCGATCCTAGCTCTCAATCTAGGGGATAGACACAGCTTAGTTCGGCTCTCTCATTGGTTCGAAGGATATTTTGGCGCACGTGCACATGCTAACCTTTGTGTCACCAAGGCTATGAAGACAGACTTGCTCAAAAAGTGGGGAATTGGGTAATACTTTTGATGAAGGAGTAGTTTTTTATATTTTAATTTGGGGCTTAAATTGCTTTTTTTTAATATATCTATTAGTAGACTAACTCTTAATTTTGTTTCTTGAATTAAAACAATATATTACATATTGGAGCATACATAACATGTCATTCAGCTGGAGTTCCCACAGAGCTACTTAACGGCTGTTTATACAATTACTTGTATTCTTATTGTCACAATCTAAAAAGTATTTTTATTTTATTATTATTATTATTATTATTTAGCACCACATCTTACTACACCTTCGGGCTATACGCTTATTTTGATTCTACTAGACGGTCACAACATTAATTATGGTACTCAGAACTCTTAAGTTACCAAATTTCAACATCAGGATTTTTTGAACTAATGTTAATGTTTGTATAAATACCAAAACCAACACACACATTTATTATTTAATAATATTCCAATAAACTTCAAATAGGTCTACTTGGCAAGATCTATTCTGGGTATTCATCTCCATTTAATCTGTATAGCCTATTTTGTCAGACAAGAATAAATGACAGAGATTATTTGTAGTTTGTCATTGGTTTAGTTGTCCGGGGAAGATAATTAAGAGATTGTTGGTTACTGAAAGTATGTACAGTAATTGTTTATTTTGATAGGGCTAGGACTCAAAAATCCTAAAGGATATTAGAGATTTAATTATGTATTTGAGAAAATTTCAAATTTAACACTCAAATCTTTAATAAAAAAAGTTTTCAATTTCTTATGTGAAATTTGTTTTAGAGCTTTTATACTGCTTATTGATGGCATCCAAAACCAATATAATTAAAGAATAAACTCAATTACCAGGCCCCAGACCAGTAATTTAAAATTAACTGAATGCTATGTTATAATGAATGTATTATAAGAAAGATTGTTTACATTTAGTTACTATTTGTATTTTCTATTATTATATTATATTTACATTTCCTCTTATATTCTAAAATGTGTCCATGATTCGAATTTGAGATTCGAAAGTAAAGTGGAGATTTGAATTCGAGATTCGGATTGATAAAATAGTGGATTCGACCCAAATCTAGTCTTAATATTTTATAAAACCGATTCCTTGAATTCTTCATTAGCTTCACAAGTTAACATTGTGTTGGAGGCAGAGCTTCAATAACTTTAAAAAGATGGCGAGGAAATTGTGGTTCGATTCTGGTTGGGGGTGCTGAGGTTTTTTCCCCTAAATGGTTTCCCACTCTCACACCATGCAAATTCGAGTAGGAAGGTCTTCCTCAACCCTAAACAACTATCATCGTACATAAGCATATAATCTGAATGTGTAGTAAGACGTGGTGGTGAAAACAAACTTCAAAGGGTAAAAGAGGACACCCTTAAAAGAACCTGCAGTTTACACAGAGAGGGGACCCCCTCCCCTCCCCCCAACCTATCTCACCCAGTTAAATAGGTTATAGTGGTTTTTTAAAACTATTTTAATTCAAGGCCATCTTTCAGCTCCAAATTTGAGAATATTATAGGGTAGTTAAATAAATCTAAAAATGTCAAATATATTTCATTTGGGGTGAGAATTCACTCAGGTATTAGGAGTATAAACACGTGGTTACAGATTCTCTAAAGGGTGCAACTAAAGGCCCTGGTGAAACTTTTTAAGATGCACCAACATTTATATTTGCTAAATTGTGCAAGTGCATTTGGAGAGCACATTTGTGTAATTTATTTGTGCTTCCTCATGTGGGTACATTTCCTCTAAAATAGTACATTCCTCATCTCTTCCATTTTTTATAATTAAAATGTGGATACCACTGTCAGTTATATAATTACTTCCAAACTCACTCTGATATTCTCTTAAATGTACTAAATAAAAAACCCTGTCTTCAACATTATTTCAGTATTTTTTATTTATTTTACAATTTGGTTCTATAAAAATTTGATATGAACATTGATATTTAAATTTTTTATTCTAATTGGTTCGTAGGACCCACAGTTATAAACTACCACTTACAATAATAATTATAAATACTTTATTTGTTATGACTGTTATTTGGTTTACTTACTAGCTGAAAATGGAGTCTTAGCAGCAAGTCCAACGTTCCAATTAATTCAAACACATTACCTACTTATGAAAAAGTATATGTGTATAAAATCATTTACTAGCTTACTTTTATTTCAAATACAGTAGCCCCGTGGCTTCTTTGGTACTGACTGACAGCTCACAGCTGACTTCTGACAGTCAACATTTAGGTATATACCTAAATTTTGACTGTTGGAAGTGACAGCTGCTAAACACATGTTTTTGCAGATCATATGGTTCGATGTAGGGATACATAATTTAGTTTGGTAACTTTTCAAAGCTGTCATCTGTGAGTTGTCAGTCAGCACCAAAGAAGCCATGGGGCTACTGTACTAATGTAAATGTCAAAGATACACAACTGTAAACCTATTGATGGTGATTTATACCAGCTTGTAGGACCTGCAACAATGGGCACACAGGTATCTATAGGTATATCAGTATTTACTAGTTTGATTTGCCTGCGACTGACTCATAGGTATATTGAGGTAGGTTTTTTGACCTAACTATAGTTCTATAACAATCAACCCCCCCTCCCCACATACACACAAATTCTGGTCCATTTTCTCTTCCTACTACCTCATCAGTGTGAAAGTTATGACAAGAAACAAATTAGTGCGTGTTTCTTCCAGAGCAGTGACATTATACGACCGCCCACCCCCCCAGTTCCGACAGGTGTCGGTGTATGAGACCCACGACTTGCTGCAGCGCCTCTCTAGCCAGTATCCACAATTGAGGGACCTCCAGAACCCGACCTGGACAGTGTTGACAGAGCTAACATCAGAGGGACTCCCTGCATTCAGAACAGACCGCCCAGGAGTCGTTGTTTCTAGCACTAGTTGGACTCAGGATGAAGACTTCTCAATACTACTGGCGGCCTTAGAAGGTACACACAAACATTTGCTCACCAAAATCCATTTAGAAAACTAATAATTTATTTCATCTATTTATATTGGATTTTTAAACTTAAAAACTAATGAAAGTAGGGTGTAAACAGGAATGATAAGAGGGTCTGTACAGGAATGATGAGAGAAGGATATGTACGGGAATAATGAGAGGAGGCTATGTATGGGAATAATGAGAGGAGGATATGTACAGGAATAATGAGAGGAGGATATGTATGGGAATGATGAGAGGAGGCTCTGTACGAGAATGATGAGAGGAGGCTATGTACAGGCATGATGAGAGGAGGTTATGTACGATCCGCTGAGGCAGCACGATAGCAACTTGCTGGCTCAGCCCTTGCGGTATTCTATATGCCCCCCCCCCCCCCCCCCCCCC
>CABFOW010004107.1:0-22429 GCA_902141385.1 Timema californicum | reverse complement strand
TTCCAAAGAACTTAGTGAGGCGTGGAACATTCTACTAGCATCTCGGTGATAGACTTGAGCATTGGTGGAGTGTTTCTTCTTCCTTGTTGAAGATCTTTGCTGCGGGAAAGTCGTTGCAGAATGTTGGACAGGCGTGGCCTTCAGTACGTTGTATTCAGTCGTGTCGTTCGTGTGTGTAGTCGTGTAGACGATCCGACCGCCGGCGGAGTTGGTAAAATAGGTAAGTTGATTGTTATTGTTTGGTTTCGACTAGTTTATGGCAAACAATGCTACAATATTTAGAAGAGAAAAAAATATAAAAAAATAACTATTCTTGACTGATCTTCAGGACAAAAATTATTATATACTGTATTTCTTCGATTCAAAGACACCGCCTTCATTTTTCAGTACCACCAAATGAAAAAAAAGCTTTGATTATAAGAAAATAAATAAAATTAAAATGTAAAATACCTTATATCTAAGAAATATTTTTAATATAGAATTCAATTTTTTAACACCAATAATACCTTATTCATCGATAGGTACGTTATTCATCTTTATCTTCATTATCCTGTTTCCAGCCTGTGCGTGGGACAGTTTTTTATTCAAGCCAATTATTTTCCACTACCGGCTTGCTAGGACAGTTGTAGTTTCATAAACCTTATAATCTAACTTAAGACTAGGACAGACACAACATCCAGTCCCAAGCAGTTAATTTATCGCTGGGAAAGGGTAAATCCACATTTAACCAATGATAAATTTTTCGGCCATGCTGTGAATTGGACCTGGGACTCATAGCTCAGTAGACAGGCACGTTACTGGTTGAGCTAGGATGACTTACTGTACATATTATCTTTCTTGCTTTACCTCTCTATTCTCTTTACATTGGGCCTAGCTACCTGAATATTCATTGGTACACACAATTCCATATACAAATAGACCTAACAGACACTTACCCTAGTCAAACAGTGACCAATTTTTTACACATGACAAATCGGTTAATTGTCACAGTGACAAGTGATTCAAAATGTTTATGTTACGCTCCTTTATGAGAATCTATTAAATACAGGGAATGCCAGGCCTCCACCGTGGTTCGGATTCCACGTTAAACTGTAGGTCCTTCATTTCATCTCACAATCACCCTACCATTACACATTAGCGTAAGTGTGTATAACCCGAAAGGGTAGTAAGACGCGGTGCTAATAATAATAATAATAAATACAGCCTTATGAGCCCGACAACATAATGTTGCAACTCTCGTATACCTGGCCAACATATTAATGTAGCTCAACACCAGCCTAATAAGCCATCTCAAACTCATGCACACGACACTTGAGTCTTAACCTAACCAGACAAAGGCGCTTTTGACATCATAAAGTTTTAACATAAATGACCTCACAGCCCAGATGAGTATGATTGCATTTGGCTGATAAAATATTTCCTTCTATTTATCGTGCACACCCACACAAAAATAATTCAAAGCAAATTATATGCTAAATTTGTTGTGTCTCAACTTTATTAATAATTATATTACTGTTTGTCTGTTACATTATATAATGATTGGCACCTGGTCATTGTATTCCTTGGGTCGTTGCTTTAATAAAAACAAGCACACAGATTTTAATATATATAATTAACAATATTTCAACTCTATACACATAGCCATGAACTTATTAACATTTAAATGACTCGCTACCCAACATGGTCCACACCCTTGCCGTCCTTGAGCCGCACCCTCACCTACCTAGCATTTCGCAATCATGTTCTTACTCTCTTCAACCGTGACTAATGGACATCCTTCCCCCCACCAACTTTCCACTAGTCAATATATATTTACCCTTACAACCGCACACAATTAACCTATACCTATTAGTAAATATATTCACAAATTCAAAATACATCCAACGTTTGCTTCACCGAATTACTAACTTGCTTTATCCAGTGACTAAATCCTCTCAAACCAATGGTGTAACAAGGGAGAGGGGGGTCTAGCCTACCCTCCCTCTTCTTCTATCAGAAATATTAAAATAATGAGTGTTTTGTCATAATTGGGTTCATTAAGGAAATGTGTCTGTAAGTGGAAGGAATATTCAAAATACACAAGCTAAAACAACACTAACATTTTAATATTGTATTACAAATTGTAATGATTATGTTTATTGCCATGCTTGCTGGGTTATTTACATTAAGTTGTGTATATTTTATTGGTCAGTGACTGTACTGTCGGTAGTTAGTTTTCGCACATTTGCAGCAAGCAACTGTGTCAGGAACATTCAGTTTTAGTTTGTTTGCCCAGCCCTCACAACATTTCAAGGTCAAACCTTGCAGGGTGGGTGCGAAAAATAAAGACTGCAATTATGTACAATGGCAGGACTTACTGTTTCAAGTGTATGCCTTTCTGTGTCAACGAGCAAATTATTAGGGGTTTGGAGAATGTTTTGGGTCCTGAAGTTATGGATTTTGTGACTTTGTACGTTGATGATATGGTGATATCTTCCAAAACCTTTGAGGAACATTTGAGTCAATTGGAACATGTGTAGGACAAGTTGAGGTTAAGGGAAACGATTGTCAACTTATATAAATGCTCTTTTTTGTGCAAAGAGATAACATTCTTGGGACATTTGATATCTCCTCAGGGGATTGCATCTGAGGAAGAAAAGACCAAAGCAATTAAAGAAGTGCCCAACCCCCAAAAGAAAAAGCAACTTCAAAGTTGTGGTTTAATTAATTATCATTAAAAATTTGTAAAAACCATTCAGATCTAGTGTTATCATTATTGAGGTTAATTAGGAAAGATACATAATGGAATTGGGGAAAAACAAAGCAAGCAGCCATGGAAACCATTAAACAACAATTATTCACGACAGTTATGTTGAAACACCCAGATCTTTGGCAGCATATGTGTATCTCTTGTGGTGCCAGTGGACGAGCAGTGGGATTTGAGCTATCAAATAGATGAAGGTGATAGCTTTCGCCAATAGAGTAATCCACGGTCCAGAACTGAACTATACCATCACGGGAAAAGAATTGCTGGCCATCATATTTGTATGCCAACAATTTTGCATATACATATGTGGGAGAAAAGTTACCTTGTACACAGATCATAAGGCCCTAATATTCATCAAGAAATGCAAATTGTTACACGTTAGCTAACACAATGGAACCTCCTTTTACAAGAATATGACTTAGAAATCCAACATGTTCCAGGTAGGGAACAGATTGTGTCCGACACTGTATGATGGTATCCCCCTGAAGGAGCAGCCAAGTCAGCAGGAGACACTGAATTCTGGGTGCTAGCTAGTAAAAGAAAGGGGAGTAAGATAAGAGGATTAAGTTAGAATATGTCATTTGCAAAGAACAAACTCTAGATTAGGATTGATCATTGCAGAATTAGAAAAACCTAAACTTAAGGTGGAAATTGAAGAAATATATCAAATTTATGAAGGTGTATTGTTTCAGAAAACCTCAACAGCTAATGTGTGAACAATTTGCATCCCCAAATAACTAATTTTATTAGTAATAAATAGTTGCCATGATAATAGTGGACATGTCGAGTTAAATGTTTTAATATTTTAAAGGAGTCCTGTAACTTTCCATGTACGAGAAAAACGATAGCCAAAGTTTTAAAAGGGTGTTAGATATGTCAAGAGTAAACTACCTATATTCCATTCACGGTAGGAATTAATCTCTTAAAGGTCTTTTTTCCTACCAATATCCTACTATATAGTAGATTTATGGTAGGGAAAAAGGCCTTTCAGAAGTCAATTCCTAGGTAAATGGAATATAACATTAACCATGAAGGAAGGAATCTGTTAGCAGAGAAACCATTACAATTAGTCTTTGTTGATCTTTATGGGCCACTGCCAGCTAGTGCTACAGGTGTGCATTATCTCTTTTTAGTTCTGAATATCTGCACTGAGTACATAAAACTATACTCTATCAGAAAAGCCACGGCAATTGCAGTAACCAATGAAATTGTTCAACATTATCTTGATGACTATTGTCTCTGATCATGGGGTTCAATTTACCAGTCACAAATGGAGAAATACCGTCAATTTAAGACATCTACCAATCCAAGACCATTTACTTTAGAGATTAATTAATTGTTGTAAAACTTGGGTCTACAACTACACTCTATGTTTACATGTATGAAAGTTTAAGACAAAAAAACAAAACATGGTGGCTTAAGTTAGTTAATGATTAAGGGGTAGCAACATTCATATATAGGATTAAAATAAATGTACAAATACTGTTTAAGACATTTATTAGTTAAAATAAATGTGTAAAAATTAAAAAAATCTTTACATATTTAGTGTTTCGAATGTTTAATCTACACTAAAAGAGTTAAATTTAATATTTAGTGATTGAAGTTTAGTTAACAAGTTCAAATGGAAAAGTATGGCGTCCTCTATTGATTGTTACAAGCTGTACAGTAGTGACAATGTCTGCAATATAAACATCCATGTAATCATCCATAACCGAGAACAAGTAATTATTTCCCTTTGGTTAAGAGCACTTCCGAAAAAATTTTACCTTTACATCTACCTTGGGTTCATTGTCAAGTCTAATTGCATAGAACTGTTTTATAACTTCTCTTTGTGTTTGTGTGTTGTACCTAGTCGACGGCTGGTCATCAGTTTCACCTTCTCGGATTCTTCTTACGGTGTCGTCCACGGCAGTCAGTTTTTTCGGTAGAGCATCTCGGGGTTATATAGATAATGGTGGGGGTAGAGGGACACAGTCGATTAAAGAGATACTATTTAGCGTAGCATTTGAAGTTTTATTTTAACAAATAATGTACATGTTGTCACCACAGATTCTTAATTTAGAAAACCGAATTAGTTACAACATTGATAAGGATAATTATTTAGCCACCTGGTCTACCTCTCCTTTCCCCCATCTCGAAACTATCTCTACACGTTACGATAAGTTAATAGTGAGTACGGGTCTTTAATCTTTGTGTGCTAACCGGCCAGTGTCACGTCTGACGCTTTCCTTCCAAATAAGGTCAAAAAGAGACGCTAAACTAGAGGCACTGATTGGCCAGGAGTCCACGCCAAAACCTCCCCCTCCCCTGAAAGACCACACGTGTAAGCAACAGTGCATCTCCCAGCTTCCGGGTTCAGCTATTGATACATTGGACGATGCTTAAAATGAAAAGTAAAAGTAATAAATTGGGATGACTCTAATATTCCAACAAAGACTTTAAATAATGAAAAACTATTAGATTAAAAGTTTAAAGGCCTGAAAATGAAGGTAATGAATTGAAATTTAAAACGTATATTGCTTACAACTTTGGTTATGATTTACATAACTTATAATTACCATAAAACCCCACACTTTCTTATAATTAACCTTTTGATAGTAATAAATTAGGCCTAGATGAATGGAAAAGAACAATGTATTTATCAGTTTAGTACTCTCGGTATCTTGAGTGTATTAATATGTAAACTAAAGGAAAAACTAATATAATTTTTAGGGCTGGGCTGATGCCGATTATTAATCCGATCATCGGCCGATTATCGCATAACCGGTGATTCCGATGATCGGGGTTTGAATCTCCGATTATTTATGCCGATTATTCAAAATGTGTGGTTATATTTTAAATCCTAAAAATATTAAAAACATTTTTAATCCCTCGTTTGTAATCTTTCAATAATTAGCTTTATCTTAGCGACATACGTTTGCAATAAACAGCACATCCAACATTCTAACAAAATATATCAAAATAAATATATTTACCATAGGCCTTTTTCTAATTTATGCACGTTATTAGAAATAAAAATACTCACAAGTAACAAATTTATTAACCATCATATAAAATGTTAGCAGATCGGCATTGTTTTAGATCGATTTGTTAAAAATAGTTATAAAATGAAATATCAGACGCAAGAATAACGTGCATGCGCACTACATTTTGTTTTACATGGAAAGAGATTTTTTTTTAATGCTGTTTATTCAAAATGTATGGGTATATTTTAAAATCATAAGTCATAAACATTAAATATCAATTTGAAAACTAAAAGATAAATTTAATAATCTATTCCCACGTATATAAACACAACTTCTATTTTGAGTTTACAATAAACAGGGTAACCAACGCTACTAAAATAGCAAATGAGAATATGTATTTTTACCGTAGGTCTTATTCCAATTTATGCAGATGCACATTATTAGAAATAAAAACGCTCACAGGTAACAAATCTAATAATCATAAAATAAAATATTAGCAGATTGGTGTTGTTTTATTTCGATTTGTTAAAGATGCCCAAAAAATGAAACATCGGACGTACGCACATGCGCACATTTTGTTTAAATGGAAACCATTTTTCTTTTAATGCAAGTACAACACTTTTTTTTTTTCATGAACATTATAATCAAATTTGCTGTTTATTATTGTGATTTGTTTTTGTTTAATGACAGGTTCAGTTGTCTTAACAGTAACAATAAGAAGGAATACTTAAACAACCTTTACATTTTAAAAGTTTATATTTACATGTTATTAAAACAAACCTATACTGGACATTATAAAACTAGTAAAAGTAACTTTTTTTTTTGCTTTAAGAGTCATTTTACTTTATACACATATAAAAATTGGAAACAAAAATAATCGGTATCAGTGATCGGCCTAATCGGCAAAATAGCTGATCGGCCCAGCTCTAATAATTTTACACTTAACAGTGTGTGTGTGTTTTCATTGACGATTAAGTTCGACAATGACATATACATCCGGTTTGAGATCCTTTATTTGAACTGATGTTTTCTTTGGCTTATCATGAATTTTTTTTATGTAACAGATTCGACTTCATTGAAATCAATTAATATAAGATCTAAATCTTGCACTGAAAAGTCGCCGTCATCATCTTCACTTGAATCTGAATAATTTTTTCTAGCCTTTTTTGAAGTGGGTTTTTTCAAATTGCTGTCTTTGGGCCCTTTGGAAGTGCTCTCTTGAAGCTCGACATTACAGGTTTCTGCATCCAAAACTTCAAGTCCTTCAATACCTTTTCCAGCTGGAACATTTAATATTCTTTTTCTGCTTTTCACGGGTCCTGTGTCCTGTCTCCTTCTTTCTACTTTCCAGCAGATAGGTTTCAAATGAGTGAACCAAGTTGTTGCTAGAATCAAGATCTTCAATTTTTTTTATGACCATCAGGAAGCCTCTTCAGTAAATGCTGTCAATCCAAAGGCACAATCCCTTCTCCTCTGAAGCCACTCTTAAGTTGTTTTTGATGTTTTCTTCTCCTAAGTTATCAATACACTTTTTTAAGAGTCAAGGAAACCTGTTTTTAGGCACAATGCCATGATTTTTTTTCCAGTAGTTAATTGTCTCACGCCACTTTATCTTTAAGGGCCTGAAAAAAGCCACATCTAAAGGTTGAGTATAGTGCATACCGTTCAGGTGGAGTAGCACAAACTTGATGTTGTTATGCTTACATTTGTCAATAATATGTGGTGAAATGTTGCTTGAAAGGCTGCCCCCTATCAACACCTTATTAGCATCCTTGTCAAACTCATTGAAGAATGGCAATGCTATCTTCTCATACCAGTCCTCAAAGATTTTGAAGGTAAACCATCCACTCTTTGACCTCTTTGACCTATTATAAACAGCACCCTTAGGGCCACTTTCAGTCCATGAATCGTAAAGATTTCCTGCCTTATATGTAATGTAAGGAGGAAGTAGGGTTCCATTGGCACTTCCTGAAAACATAACGGACATGCTTGACTTTGAAAAATCAATTATGCATTCAGTATGACGTTTGCCTCTTCTTACTACAACTTTTTTTCAGCCAGGATCATCAGTAATATTGGCCTCGTCACAGTTTACTGTCATAGATGGGTCTATGTACTTAACCGTCAATGTGAGCTCATCAAAATAGCTGTTTATAGTTTTTTTCATTGATAGCCTCTCTACTCATTTTAACATTCTGGCACAACCCATCGGAAAGAATCTCACTGTGTCTCTTTATAAATGATTCAACAAAATCTACACCAGACATATCTTATTTGAATCTTGGTTCATTTCGTTCACTTTGATCAAGATATCCTTTGACGATTAACCTAATATCTAATATTGTTAGCGAGAATCCCCAATCTCCAGCCAAGCGCACACATTCCACTTTTCTTTTTTTTTTTGCTCTTTAATATTAAAAAAAAAGGCCTTATAACCTTTTTTCCTTCTACTGCTGCAGTTGAAATCCCAAACTTTTTGGCAGCCCTATAATGATAAGCCATTTCTCACTTCTACTGCTTCTTATACCTCATTTTCTGTATAATCTTCATACGTTCAAGCTCCAATAGGCCTTTGGTTCTTTTAAGGTATTTTTCACCTAAAAAGTGAAAAAAAATTATTAGTTGTATGTTTTAAATATGATATATCATTTTGTTAGTAAGGGGTAACAACACTGTGTAGCATCCAAAAGGGGCAGATGCCACAAATACATAAAAATAATTATTATAAGATGGGGGGAGTTTAACCCAGAGCGAGTGCCGAGACGATCTAGGTTGTAAATGCAACCTAGACATTACAGTCCCACAACTCTCGATCCTCGAACCAGTTGTGGATATCAAATAAGTGAACCACTATCTAATCAGACAGCACGAGACTGCAGCCTTCATAAAGTTCATATAAATTATAATGTTTGATGTGCATACCTCGGGAATAATGGGACATATATTAGCAAGATAAACAAACAGATCACGGAAAATTGATTTTTATTAACAACGCTCTATTGATGCGTAAAAGTTTAAACAATAGTATACCATTTAAATTGGTTAAAGGGAACCAATTGAAATATTCCATTTAAAGTTTAACATAGCATTTTATATCAGCTTATTGCGTACGCGAGACAAAATCAAAGACTTAACAAATAAAGTCATATGGTACTATTTAAAATAGATTGAACATTAAGGTAAACAAAAATCTCTATCTTAAAGAGACGGCCTTCCAGTAATGACAGATATATAACTATTAAATAATTTATCATTAAATATTTAATTCCTACATTTACAATCAAAGATTTACTAACAAATAAAAGGAGTTTTGTAAACGATAATAAACTATCACAACTTAACCAATTAAAATTACTCTTTTAAGATTTAACCTGTTACCAACATATATCAAATATATAATCGTCAGCCAAGAGAAATGGCGCCAAAAGTCGTTACATATACAAATTTATCCTTCGACAAAAACCATAATAAACTCTCGTCAAGACCCAAAAACGGGTATTCGTGAAAGTTATTAGAATAATTCTCAAAATTATCATGATCAAAAACTTATCAAACCTATCGTAATATCAATTATATTTTTGATTACGCGCAAAGACCTCTTAATACCAAAGAGTAAAAGAATGCTCCTAACCATACTCTGTTACGTCATTAAATTTAAAAGTGTGGCCAAAAAGAGAATTTAGAAAAATAATTATTAATTATAAAGTTCCATAAGGCGAAACAGAATTTTGATCTTACATTTCTATAGACGGAGAAAGCAGGAGCTTTGTGTTATTCCTACTAAGACATAGGCCCAATTGTGACGATATCGGTACAGAAAGCATAATATATACCCAACTCAGTGGAGGAAGACAGGAGAAGGGGGGTGGATATAGTTCTGGACTACAATGGAAGAATGTGGCAGCGTCTCGATCATTCTAGTACAGAGACTCGCCATTGCGCATGCCCGGCCAAGCCAGCAGCCGCTCTGATCGCCACGCCTCAGGCTCTCTTAGTGTTCTGTTAGGCCGGGACCGTGAATGTTCGTCTCGAGGACTTGAGCCGTTGTTCCATGCGAGTCTTGTCAGGAGGTGAATGCGGTAAGTTTCTTCTATAATGTTGTTGTTTACGTCTGTCTTGTAAGCCCAATGCTACAACTGAATTTAAAAATATATAAAAAACAAACAAAATAGAAATATAACCTATGAAGTAAAACAACTGTAAACTTACTGTTTGAAGTTATGTTTGAGAATGTTTGTATTGAATTCAACTTAAAAATATGATTTTGGTGATTAAAGTTATGAATTGTATAAATTTATGATGAAATTGTCCTAAATATTAATGAAGGTTTATACACTTACCTTTAAAACACACACAGTATTAAAATATGTAGTCCAAAACTTCACCAAAATATGGAACTGATGGCATAAAAAGTAACATTCAAACTCAAAATAGTGTTGCCAAAATCAGTGTCCCAAATCTACCCAGCAAAATGGATTTAGTTACACCAGCTGCTTAAGTAACCCCGGATGAAGGTACACTAGTAGATTATAGCATCACTGTGAAATACAACTTGGTGTATCACCCTCAGTCAAGTGGAGTAGAATGTGTCAACAGGTAACTAGACAGATTTTTGAGGCTATACTGTCATTATAACCATGCTGGATGGGCATCGAACATTGAGAAAATTGAAGTTTGTTTAAACTAAGTAAGCCATGAAAGTACAGGATATATACCTCTAGAGCTCATGAAGGGAGTCAGGCCGGAGAGAAAGTTAGAGAAATTTTTTAATTAGTTGATTAGGACAGAATTGGATCACCAAACAAAATTGCAGTTGACTATTAAGAATCTGAAGGATGTAGCTGAAAGACGCACTAACTACTATGACAAAAAGGTTTGGAATCCCATTAGCTATGAAAGAGGTGATTTAGTACTAATAAAAAAATTGTGTATTTGGCCTTAAAGAAGTACAGAAATTCTTTCTGCTATCTGGGGGTCCTTATCAGATTACCCAGGAAAGAGGTCAGAATGTTTACCTTGTTCAGGACAAGAAAACCCACCGGGAAATGCAACCTCAGGAGATTTACTTTAATATGCTGATCCATGCCGGGTTCGCTTCTGTTACCAACGTCGGATTGGAACAACGCCAAGTATTTACCAACAAGTGCGATTGTGAGCGTTCTTTGGTAGTTACCAACCACGGTACGATACCGGATTTTTTCTCTAAGTTAAAGGACACTTCTATCCCTTCTGTTAACCTAGTGATGCATCTTTTTTTTATTTGTGTTTTAGGGTTAAATTTTTTCAAGGTTTGTGTATACTCGTGTTTATAGTACATAATAGCATTTTTTAAGTGTTGTATTTACTGTTTATATTAGGATATAATATAGTTGCTCTTTAAACGCTTTGTGTCAGTTTTATTCATACTTTAGAAGTGTTGTTTAGTTGAACAGTGTGTACTATAAAACTTTAATTAGTTTAGATATTTTGTTACGTTAGTTAGATATAGTTGTTCATAAAACGCTTTGTTTAAGTAATATTAATAATTGTGTTAGGTTTGGACCAGTAGTTGAACACTTTAAAAGTTTGGATTCTTTTCTCATTAGTTTGATAATTTATAGTTCACGTTAGTTTGTATTAATTTTATTATTTTATATTGTAAAACATTTTGATATGGAAGCGCTTGCCCATCTTCAATTAATTATACTAAGAAGAAGGGCATAGAGGCAACGAATGTGATTGCGTAGGCGAATGCTTCGTGATATTAGCAATCCTTTCGAAATCTCCGAGAGAGCATTCCAAAGTTTGTTTAGAATAAGTCGTGTTAAGAGTCGGGATTTGTGTGATCTCTTGAGGGGCAGGCTCCAAAGAACTCTAGCATCAGGGATTTCGGTCCACATCCAGGTAAATAAACTTTTAATGCACATTGTGAAATTTAAACATGTGAGTTCTATTTTGCTTAAGTAGGCCTACATTATTATAATGCAATCTTATTTTAGATGTAGGTACTTGCTACGCTAAGATTCTTCACTGAGGGTGGCTACCAGCGCGGAGTGGGCCAAGATGCCTTTGTCTCCTTGAGTCAAACATCTACTGGCTCATGCATCCATGCTGTCTGCAATGCAGTATCAACCCAATTAGAACGGTGGATAGTATTTCCGACCACCGCAGCCCAGAGAGATAGGGTACAGCTTGGGTAAGTATAATCCTAAGTTATAGGCTAGCTTTTAAGAAGACATAACCCCAAAATCGTATTTAAAGTGACCAACATATAATGTAAGAAAATGTGTAGTCTTGATGAATTCACACTTGCCACACACTTCCTAACAAATACTTCATCACACTATTTGAACAGCAACGGCCTTTCTATAGCCTTGTGCTGCTTTCTAGAAATGATCCTAGAAACTATGTAAACACCATCTATTAGCATGTCGACGATGCATCACTTAGATTGCCCTTGGTCTCAAGGGCGTTTGAAGGGTGCATCAATACACTTCATGACTATTTAGACAGATCTACACTTGATCATGTGAATTCTAATGCAACTCTTAAGAGTACAGATCAAGGTGACTGCATAATTGGACTATTCGGATACAGCCAGACTAATAATTACTCAATTAAATCTAATAAATATTTTCAAAATTAAATAGGTTAAGGTTGTGTAAATTTATGTCAACGCCTGCACAATTACTTAGGCCTACAATGCGTTTTCAAATTCTTAATCAAACCAAAATCTTTAAAAAAAACTTTCACTTGTTAAACCACAAAAAAAAATGCATACAGTAACACAAACTTTACTTAATACAAACATTTAATTTCAAATATTTTATAATTCATTATTGTTAGAAGTGGTTTAAAATCTAACACAATTTTTGTCAATATAATTATTATTGTGTCAAATAGCGCTTGTTTTCTGTGAATTTATTTGTTTACGACTTAATTCATAAATTATTATTTTTTTGTACTCATATAACTACTGGTATTTTTTTCCCCTGTAGATTTGGATCCACAATAATTCCCAATTATTATTTTTTGAACTGCGTCTGAGTAACTGTTAATGTTATACACCTATGTACTAATTACGCTAATAGTTTAGGAATTGGGAAGGTTGAATTGTTGGTGTAATTTATTTTAAATGTGCACACATTTGCTTAGAGAGATAGTGGAAAACAATTAAGGAAAATTACCCACAGGGCACTTGAACCCGATCACCCTAAACATAATAAATTGCAATGTTGGGTAAATATTTTTTTTTTTAGATTTTCCCAAGTTCTAGGCTTCCCAGGGGTAATTGGTGCAATTGACTGCACCCACATTGCCATAAAAACTCCTCATGAACACGAAGAGCAGTATTTTAATCACCATGAGTATCACTCGCTCAACGTGCAGCTGGTAAGTGGCCTTTGTTGAATAAATTATTGTGTTTAATAATACTTAAGGTGCTAAACTATTTCTCATGTTTTTAACCATGTTATTTATTTATTTTTATTCCTACATACAAACATGAATATTATTATTAACTATTTAACTATCAAGGACGAAAAGGTTAGTTAATAGGAAATCTACATTTACTTTACATCCATTACAGTTTCCAGCCTATGTTAAGGTCAGTTTTTATTCAAGCCATATATTTTCCACTACCGGCTGGCTAGGCCTGTCATAGCTTCATATTACTTTTAATCTAATTTAATCTAGGACAGACACTACATCTACCCCTGGCCGTTAATTCATCACTGTGAAAGGATAAACCCACATTTCAGATATAATTAAATTTTCTACCATGCCGGGAATAAGCCCGGGACTCTTAGCTCAGTAGACAGAAACTCATCCGACTGAGCTGTGACATTTAACTGTTAATAGGAAATGCATTTTCATTATTTTTGCCAAGGGATGTATGAGTGTGCTTGGGGAGAGGGGTAAGCAAATGTTAATTTAGGGGAAAGTCTGTGTGTCCCCCAAAGTTAGAAATAATATATGCCTCCCCCTTCCCACAAAGTTGGTGATAAACAGATGTGTAACCCCCCCTCTCCCACAAAAAATAATAATTGGAAAGTGAGGCACATCCATGATAGTATGTGAAAACCAGAATGAAAAAAAACATGTAAGTTAGCAGCCTCAGTATATCCTCGGGTTAAGACCCCAACCTTTGTCACTGGCAATCCAGTAGGCTATCTAATGAGTGTTAGTGTTTAGCAGGAAAAGGGGGGAGGTATTAAGGGTCTTGGATCTTATAACATACACGAATTTATGTGAATATAGTGTTTTTATTTTCTTGTTACTGATATGTGATAGAGACCTACACGCTCTAAATGTCAATGCAAGATTTCCTGGCCTAGTGCATGACCAATTTATTTGGCGTGACAGTATTATTAAGCAGGAGATGGATGGAAAGATTACACAGGGAAAGAGTTGGGGATTTCTACCTTATTGGTGTGTACAATTATATATACTTTCCATCGCGCCTTACTACCCATTCGGGCTATACCCTTAATCTAATGGGTTAGGAATTAGGACGGTTGAATTTAGAGGAAGTGAACCTGTATTTGCGTGGGAGAGTGGAAAAAAATTTAAGAACCCCCCCGCCCAGTTCACACGAGCGAGATTCGAAGCCCAATCTCCCCACCCTCGGCAGTCTACCTCAACACAAAACTTGCGTGTTAGCTAACTACGCCACCAAGGCGGGTGTATGTACAATTGATGTAGAGATGATTAGGAAGAGGAGAGTAGTTCATAAAAGGTACACCCTCATTGCATCTGGCAGAAATATGTTGTAAGCTGATTGAATTAAATCTTTAAAATTGCTGTTTGTGCAGGTGATTCTGGCTATGCGCCAGAACCATGGCTTCTCACCCCCATCACGAATGCTGCAAGGGGCACCCCTGAAGCACTTTACTTTACACTGAAACACATTGCAGTGGAAGAAATGTGATTGAAAGGTTTTTTGGAGTGCTGAAGGGGAAATTCCGCTGCTTGCTTCGAGATTGCACATTGCACTATGCACACACACAAGCTGCAAAGATCATAGAAACATGTGTTGTTCTGCATAACATGATAATCCACTACAGGTATATCTTGAATTAAATGGTACTTTAATTACACACAAGATATAAAGATAAAAATATACTAATTTTCATTTCGATCATATCATGTGCCCTCTACATCTTATTGCCTGTTAGGGCTGCTTCACAAACACTATCAAATCAAAAGGTATTAAGGGGAGGATGTATTTTAAATATGTATACATACACACACACATAAATAAGTTCTTAGTAACCAAGTAATCTGTGGAATCTGGGGGCGAGAGACCAAGAGGAAGACCAAGGGGAGGTTTATGTTCCAAACTGACCAGGCGAGCGACTGGAAACTGTTCATAATGATGATCTAAGTATTCACTTGTTTTGTATAAAAACTAACCTAAATTCATCTAGGACTTGTACCCCAGCCAGAGCCTAAGGCCTAAGGGGCCGCAATAGTATAGAAGACATGAGACAAACACACTAAGTCAAACTTATTTTTTATCACTGTCTTACTACCTGTGCAGGCTATATGCATATATAATTACTCTAATTGGGCAGGGATGAAGAATGAAGCATTAATATAACCCAGATTTGCTTAGAAGTAGCGTGGGACACTATTTAGGGTAAACCAACCTGATTATACCCAACTGGAATTTGGATTCGAACCCCATCCTCATTGGCAGCAGGCCAGTCTAACATGAGAGTGACGCCTTAGACTGTTTGGCCACTGAACCTATGTGTAATTAAATGGATATAATATCAAGAGAAACGTCATTGCCTATAATTTATTTCTTCACTTTTTTTTTTCTTTCAGAGTACCTTTTGATGATCAAGAAGCTGTTGTAGAACCACCAGACATTGCATGTACATGTACAATAATCACCCATTATCAACCCTCAAATGGTATTGGCTATTAGCAGATCTAATTTGGTGGGTTATTTATTTTTACTAATGTAGGTTCATGTAGGATGCTTCCTGATAAAAGATAAAAAGTGTATAGCAACATTGTATTGCAATATTATTTATAAATAAACAGACTTTTAGATAGTTTTAAATTGCATATACACATTTTTACATCCATTACTGTTTCGAGCCTTTGGTTTATTATTTGAAAACTGTACATTTTCCACTATCTAGGCCTTTTGTAGCTTTTCTTATAATCTAATTTGAATCCTTAGCTCAGTTGGTAGTGTGTCTGTGTACTGAGCTGAGATGTAGGTAGTAAAATATTCATTAAATTTTGTCAGAGCATAATAGTATAAATATTAAAAAATAAAAGCTTTCTGTTTTATGCGTGCACTATATACAAGCTAAGTTAAGTGCTTCATTTTATTGTTAGAACAAAACAATTAACTGTAGTAAGCAGAGATTTGTGCTAAGGTAATTAGTTTACATAACAATGCTTAAAGTGAAAAAAAAACTCCCATAAAATAGAACAAGTACTTTTGAGTCAGTTCAGGAAAAGAAACGCAGCGAATAATTCTGAAATTTTCATATTGTTGGCCTGCTGCAGCTTGTTGCTTTCAAGCTGGGCAGCAACAGTTCTCTCCAGAGTGGTGGCAGAACTCTGTTGTTGTTATTATTATTATTATTAGCACGGCGTCTTACTACCCGTTCGGGTTATACACACTTATGCTAATGTGTAGTGGTAGGGTGATTGTGAGATGAAATGGAGGACCTACAGTTTAACGTGGAATCCGAACCACGGTGGAGGCCTGGCATTCCCCACATTCACAAGATGTCTTGTCAGAGGTGAAGGAAGGGTTTGGTAATCAGATAAATCTGTGCCGTGACCGAGGATTGAACCCCGACCGCCAGCACAGAAGTCTGACACTTTACCCCTAGACTGCCAGGTCACTAACTCTGTTGTTGAACCAACAACTTATCCTGTGCTGAGGCTAATCTATTAATAGCATTGGCCATTTCCTAAAAGTATAGAGCATTTAATTAGGTTTTGTTTATTTAACGTTGACTTAAAATTTTTTAATATATTCCTTTCAATGTTATTGCCTAGCAGTTAAATAAAGTTTTACATTTATAAAATAGCTTGTCCAAAGGATGACAGGAAACAAAGCAATGGCGCACCCAGAATATTAACTATGGGTAAGAGGGAAGAGGGGGGACAAATAATTGAGGTAGTACCTGGAATTGATTTTGGAGGAAAGGGGGTGTAATCATCCAAATAATGTTTGAGCTGGAAGGTGAACCCCTCTAATTAAAGGGAGTCCAAGTGCCCTCTCCAGTAAAATGTAAAAAATGTAGAACGCTCTGGATACTATTTGAATGTGATCCTCGCCTTTATTTTTGTTTGTTTTAAAACATATTTTCTATAAAAATTTGGAAATGATCTTTGCCTATTTCAGGGGAGGGGGAGCAACTGCCGCATGTAGCCCCATTCCTCTCCACCCAGTATACCACTGTAACAAAGTGATTTTAAGAGATGTTAAATAAAAGGTTTATGTAATTTTCTATTAATAACCTCTATCCAATATTTTGAGATCACTTACCCTGATAGAGCTGTTGTGGTCCTGTTGAATACCTTGGAAGAGCTTCACAGCCGATTCCAGCCTCTCCTCTTTCATGAAAAAACAACAAAACACTCGTGTAATTGGACAGGGAAGTTGTGTATGAACTAAATATATATTCATTCCTTAACAATGGTTAGCAATATAAAATGCACATCACAATTAGTTTTGATAATACAAGCTATTTATTTTTAATTTGAGGGTGGTATCTAATATGCACTTTCTAAACCCAATTATTCTAACAAACTAACACATTATAGAACAGTGACACAACACACTGTGCATTAATTTCTGGTGAAGGAAAATACAGCAATTTCAAGCATGTTAATTTATTCTAGCCATATCAGGAATCAACCCCAGGATTTATGCTATGTAGGTGACCTGGTGGTCTAGGGGTAAGGTGTCAGACTTCTGTGCTGGCGGTCGGGGTTCAATCCTCGGTCACGGCACAGATTTATCTGATTTCCAAACCCTTCCTTCACCTCTGACAAGACATCTTGTGAATGTGAGGAATGCCAGGCCTCCACCGTGGTTCGGATTCCACGTTAAACTGTAGGTCCTCCATTTTCATCTCACAATCACCCTACCATTCCACATTAGCGTAAGTGCGTATAACCCGAACGGGTAGTAAGACGCGGTGCTAATAATAATAATATGCTATGTAGGTAGACATACTACCTAATTAAGAAAATTCTTGTTACTATTAAGTTAATGTAAACACTTGCACTGATGTATGTGCAAAGTAGTTACTTGAGGAGCTTTGAAGGGAATATCCCAGAGATAAGGCCGGGTCCTTCACCTGGAATGAAGGTGTAGTGTTACCCTGCTCCATTTGTCCAGAAGGACCTGCCTTGGCTCAATGTTCACCTCCATCTTGTGCTGAACCCGCTCAAAACTTTATAGAAAAGGGATATGCAATATATTTATGTGAATTCAATACCTATATTATTTTTAATAAAACTTCAATGTTTAATCATAAATAACAATTCTGTTAAGACTATGTTTTTTATATGATATATAAAATGTTGTAAACCATCTTGTAACAATGCAGATTATGAGAGATCATTAAAAACTAATTGCATTTAGGATGCAAATAAAACTAACAAATGTTTGCTACTTGTTGCACTGCGGTGTATCACCTGCCCTCTACATATTGGATGTGTAAAACTTCTCTTGCGATTTTCTTGAAAACGCCTTAGTAGTATGCCTTACTACTTGCACATTATGTTGTCCTAATGGACTACTAAAAGTGTACAAAGTTCGAAGATAATCTGTGATCTGAATGTCGTGGCCTCCCCTTGTAAGAGTAAATAGTTTGACTTCAAGAACCTTTCTTACTTAACTACAATGTTATAAATAATATAACAAAATAAAGTTATTCTACACAAAATATACATTTGTCATAATCGGATATTAAAAACTATAATGGAATAAAACTGTCCACATTACAATATAAGGTAGACCTATATTAGGACTATTACATACCTCTGATGGAAGCGGAAACAAAATGTCCACATCGATGGGTTATTCCTTCGACTCTGTGTTTAAAAATAGATAAACAGAACTTCTGTATTACAAGTATAAAGCACTATCATGGATGTTTTTAAATTTTCTTGTAATAAATAATAAATTATAGCTAGATAATTGGTATGGTTGTTTCAGAAGTAGGTTTTTGGACCCACATTCGTGGGTACACAGGCAAAGTAAGGTTTCTAGCTGGTATGGTCATTTATCAGTGACAAATAAAGACGGATTTTACTATATGGTTTCCCAATCGTGGACACATTTCCTAAATTATAACTTTCTCATTGCTAAACAATTTTTGGGAGGGACATTTATTGTTCACAATTGCTGTAGGTTATTGCTTGATTAAATCACATGTAAGTACTCAAATGTAAATAAATGTGTTATTTTTTACCAATTGTTGTGGTTAAAAACTACATATAATAGGATTAACACAATTATAAATATTTTTAACACGTATATAGTATCGTACACTATTACTATGAAAATACACTTATAGATTAATATTTTTCTTTGTCAACATGAACACAATAAGACTTTGGCATAGAAAGTCCAAATTAATTTGTTTCGCAGTATTATTACTATCTAGCATTATATTTGAGGGTCTCGGACGTATGCTATGCTGCATTTTCATGTTGTATCATCTTTAAAAAAAAGTATGTTAAATTATTATTTATGATTCTAAGAGTCTATTTCAGCAAAACAAGTGTATCAGAAAATTTTTTATTTGAAAATTTGGCAGAAGTTGACTCCTATATTGATAAATAATATTATATTTTTATAAATTGTTACAACATTAAAGTGAAAAATTTTAAGTTTCATGGTTTATGTTTAAGCCCCTCATTTACCTATAGGTAGGCCTACTTACTATATTGAGACCACACTCACATGTGCTCGGGTCACCAATAGCACTAACGGTGCCGATAATGGAAATAACTTTTCGCTCAATATCAGTCAGTGAGGGAGCGGATTTTGCAGTCCCTGTAGCCCTGTTTACTTCTGCAAGTCGGCCTCTAACTTTACACTTAAGATCTCGCCATACCTAAAACATAATTCACCTGGTCAATAGAAAGATAGCCAAACCTGACCCGAATAATCCTAATATTTTCCAAGCTAAGTTAATCATGATCTAGACCCAACAGTTAATAATGCCGGGATCACGATCAACTTAACATTTATGTGTGAACACGATTCACTTAACTTAACGTAACAACTCGAGCCAAACATATGCATTCTCGAGTATATGGGGTTTTGTACTATTTGTAAAGTAATGATCTGTGAATGTTTACAGTTTTCAATCAATATAATAAATATCTATTATTAAACTTTTTTTGATAAATTTAGTTCCCTATTTTAGTTTAATTATTTTGTTTCAATGTCTGATTATTAGAACTTACGCTAAAGAGTAAACATTGGTCATAATACTAACAAATGAATTACTAAATAGCCCTGTTGATGTCACTCGCATAATGATTGGCTGGGTAGATCACGTGATACCCTTCAAGTAATGTAAAGTAAAGTAAAAGACCTCCCAAGACATCTCTTAAGTTAAGTTAACTGCAAGTCAACGTTAAGTTAAGTGTATCGTGATCGCTTCCATTTAAACATACGAGGAGGTCCTTTACGTTAAGTTACGTTGAGTTAACATTAAGTTGATCGTGATGCCGGCATAAATTTACGCCTAGGCCAAACTAGAGCCTAGTTATTTAATGTGTGTAGGCCTACTTTCATGTGTCCAAGGAAGACACCTTCTAGACTAGTGGTTATACTTTGTCAACATGAGTTATTAATTATTTTTATGAAATAAACCTTTAATTTAAAATTATTACAAAAGTATTTACTCACCTTTCTTCTTTAGTTAAAGCCATCGAAAAAAATAAAATGTAATAGAAGGCATATATTAAAGAAACCGTGATATGCCCTTCGTAATAATAACTAATTATAATGATATGTTATTTAATAAAACAATTTCTTAAAAAGGAACTAAAACTAACCTACACTTAAATACAAACTATCCTGGAATTACAAAACAAACAAATATATTCTACTCTATAAATTAACAATATCGTAATAACTTTTAAATAAACGAAAAATAGACTAACACGATTTTTTTTAAACTAATTACTCTAAAACTAACTGATAATAACAAAGTTTAAATTTTTTAGGATTATAAAAGAACTCTGCGCTTTCTTCAAGACAACAAAACTGCCGCCAAAGTAGCAAAGCGCTATGAGCTCTGCTTATTATCTGTTGCCAACTTTAGTCAATAGTTTAGTGACTATGAAAGTAACTAGATACCATTGGATCTTCGTCGGAAGCAATATCGCGTAATTACCGCGGTAAGGACACAATCGCTCATTTGGTATCTCTACCAATAATTTTTCGGAAATGGTAGATACCAACACTTTTACCGATGTACGCACACAATAGCCACGCTGCAGGACTAGCATGACCGCCACGGAAACTGTTACCAACATTGGATTGGAACAACACCATGTATATACCAACAAGTGCGATTGTGAGCGTTCTTTGGAAGATACCAACCACGGTACGAAACCAAGTTTTTTCGATCAGTAAAAGGACCTCTCTATCCCCTCTGTTAGCCTACCGATACATCTTATTTTTATATTTACGTTCGTTGAATTTAATATACTATTTACATTTTGTTAGTGTAGTATTTATTTATTTGTGTTTTAGGGTTTAATTCTTTTCAAGTTTTGTGTATACGTGTTTATTATAGTACATAATAGCATTTTTCAAGTGTTGTATTTACTGTTTATATTAGGCTATAATATTATAGTTGCTCTTTAAACGCTTTGTATCAGTTTTATTCATACTTTAGAAGTGTTAGATAAGTTGTTTAGTTGAACAGTGTGTATTATAAAACTTTATTTAGTTTAGGTTTTTTTACTTTAGTTAGATATAGTTTCTCATAAAACGCTTTGTTTAAGTAATATTAATAATCATGTTAGGTTAGGTTTGGACCACTAGTTGAACAGTGTGTATTATAACACTTTAAAAGGTTGAATTCTTTTCTCATTAGTCTGATAGTTTATAGTTCACGTTAGTTTGTATTAATTTTATTATTTTATATTGTAAAACATTTTGATATGGAAGCGCTTGCCCATCTTCAATTAATTATACTAAGAAGAAGGGTAGAGAGGCAAAGAATGCGATTGCGTAGGCGAATGCTTCGTGATATTAGCAATCCTTTCGAAATCTCCGAGAGAACATTCCGAAGTTTATTTAGAATAAGTCGTGTTATGGGCCGAGATTTGTGTGATCTCTTGAGGGGCAGACTCCAAAGAACCCTAGCATCAGGGATTTCGGTCCACATCCAGGTAAATTAACATTTAATGCACATTGTCTAATTTAAACATGTGAGTTCTATTTTGCTTAAGTAGACCTACATTATTATAATTAATTCTTATTTGGGATTTAGGTACTTGCTGCGCTAAGATTCTTTGCTGAGGGTGGATACCAGCGTGGAGTGGGCCAAGATGCCTTTGTCTCGTTGAGTCAAACATCTACTGGCTCATGCATCCATGCGGTCTGCAATGCGGTATCAGCCCAATTAGCAGAACAGTGGATAGTATTTCCTACCACCGCAGCCCAGAGAGATAGGGTACAGAATGGGTAAGTATAAACCTAAGTTATAGGCTAGCTTTTAAG
>CABFOW010004106.1:45311-61640 GCA_902141385.1 Timema californicum | reverse complement strand
TTTAGTTTTAATTATCTAAACAAAGATATTGATTCAGAAACAGTAATATATATATAAAATTTAATTTTTGCACTGCGTATTACTCTAAGATTAGGCTATCCTAATTTAACTATACTAACTGGATTAAGTATAAGGAAGGTAAATATTAGAGGAAATATAATTACATTTAAATAATGGAAAACCATTTAGGAAAAAATACTCTCAGTAATTTACAGTAATTCGAGCTTCAATTTCCCCATAACTGGTCAACAAATTAGATGATCTTGAAGCATAATCCACTTGCCAAAAAGATGGGTAAGAACAAATAAATAGCTTCTTAGTATGTAGATTAACAACAAAATATTGAAACTCTTCATTATACTTTTTCTCGACACCTTTGGAGAGAAAGTATTGTGACCGTCTAAAAAGCTAAACTTGATATTTTGATAAATGTCGAAGTTTCATGAACTCCTGAAACCAAAAAACTGGTTTACACGATGCCGTCTGTCTGTACCCTGGGCTAGAGCTGAAACTATTTTACCAATTGGGCTAAAACTTGGTATCTGGGGTTCTCATAAGGTCCCCGTGAGGGTTTTTGGAATTAGATATCCAACCCTAAAATTAAGGGTGGTTTACAAAAGAGCCAGAATCAATTTTCTCAAAATTCGTTTTAACTATTTCGATTAAATGGTATATCTGGACATTGTTTATCATAATAAATAAGATGGATACTATCATTTTTTCATAAAAATTATTTTGAGGGTACTTTATGTAAAGGAAATTTTCCAATTTTCATCATTTCTCCGCAACTATCTCTTCATTGTAAAATTTTGAACTATTTGAGATAAAAATCTTTTATTTGAAAATTTGTTTTTATAAAAACAATAATAATTTCTGAAATATAACCAAATATATATATTTTCAATTCAGGTCTTTGAAAATGAATTTGATTCTTATGCTCTTTGGTGAACAAAGATGTTTATCTTTTCTAATTTTTTTTTGTAACAATGTTCCTAGTTCCTAATGCTATAGAGTAGGGAACAGTTAGTATTATTTCATTTATGATCTTGGGTGTAGTGTTTCTACAACAATATATAGACCTATTATTTGGTTTGCAAAGCTTACGAGTTTAAAGTCAATGTCAATTTTAATATATCTAGCACCACGTCTTACTACCCATTCGGGTTATACGCTTTAAGTACTAATTACGCTAATAGAATAGGAATTGGGAAGGGTGAATTGAGGAAGTAAACCCGCATTTGCGTGGAGGGAGAGTGGAAAACCATTTAGGAAAAACCACCCCAGTTCACCCGACCGAGATTCAAACCTTGATCTCCCCGTCCTCAGCAGTCGAGCTCAACACGACCAGCGCGTTAGCCAACTACGCCTAAAAAAAATTTAACTCATTTGGTGGCCATCACTCTCGTGTTAGATTGTTCTGCTGATGATGGGGAGATCGGGGTTCATAACTCGGTAGGGTTTATTGACGGTGGTTTTTCCTAAATGGTGTTCTACTCTTCTTCCACGCCTCAAAAAGGATTCAAACCTCATCCCTATCACATTAGGGTAGTTATCATATGTGTGTATAAGCTGAATAAGTAGTAAGGCACGGTCAATAATAATAATAATAATAATAATAATAATAATAATAATACTCCCCTCTTGACGAGTATAAGCGAATCCATTTAAATATTTAATTTAAAAACTAGAGTTCCAATGGTTACGTTATACTTTGTTTTCAAATTACAAAAAAACAACTTGTCTAGCACCACGTCTTAGTATCCATTCGGTATTTTACCATGCATAGAGCTACTAACTAAGCTAATATGTTAAGGATGATGAAGATTGAATTTAAATAAAGTGAATTCACATTTGCATAGATGGAATAGTGTAAAATAATTTAGGAAAAATTACTCTCAGTACACCCGACCGAGTGCTGAACCTTAACCTTTGTGTCAATGCTAATCTAGTCAAACACGAGAGGGACACGTTAGAACGTTCAACCACCGAGGTGGAAAATTTTAAAGAGAATTGAAAAATAGATTACTGAAATGCAACCACATCAAAAACTTATTAACAAGTTTCAAAACTGACTGTACTCGGACACACATCATCACTCAACAAGGTAATTACTTAGATGTGTATGTAGGCCAACTGTACTTTCGAAATAGTTGACTGTTGGGAAGGGGGCCGGGGTAGGGAACATGGTGGAGCGCGTGACCGCTGTCATTTGTCAACTGTTGCATTACTCCCAAGAATGTTGTTGCTTCTGTTGTGGTGGCCGTGCTTGTATCTCGCAGATCAATTGTTATCAACAGAACGTAAAGGGACATAGGACAAAAAACAAACAAAAAACAAAGAATAATAATTATACACAGGTAGAGAAAAAATTAATAGAAAAACCCTAAGGTGAGGGAAATAAAGGGGGAGACTCAAAAAGAAGGGTAGATGGAATAATGTTTTGCGATCCACGCGATAGATGGCGTTGTTTGACAGAAGTATAAATCACCAAAAGCAAGCGGGGTGGGGTGGGTCGACACGAACCGGGTGATTGACATTGAGTTATGCGGCCTGCATACTAAACAGGGGTCGAGAGAAGGGGGCACACACACCAGGATTTGCTAGGCGGGTGACATGACTTAAAGGAGAATGCGGCAAATTCTATGGGTGTCTTCATCTTAAAGGGAGGCTAGGTTTGGAGGGGGCAGTAGTTGGGGAACACATGAAACTTGAGGAATTGCAGTCGATACTAAAGAGAGTCTATTATACGACCGGGCAATCTATGACGTGTAAATAGCTTCAGGGTTTGATCTTTGAATTAATATTTCGGGGTACTTTTTAAAATATAAAATAAGAGTTAGATGTGCTTTAGCGTGCCTAACATTGATCCGGGAAAGTGGGATTATTCCTTCCATCAACCCAATTTAGTAACTAAGTGGACTAAATATTAATTTTATCTAGTTAGTATTATTTGACGGTGACAGAAAGATCCGTATTGAATCGAATGAGTTTTCCCCCCTAGATGGAATTCAACTCTTCTTTCATCCAAATGTGTGTTCACTTCCTCTTAATTTCATCCAACTCATTTCTACCCCTTTAATGTAGTTAAAAATGCAATCCTCAAGGGATAGTTAAACTTGACGAAAGAAAAAGAGCCTCCTGATACTGTTATATAACCTAATCGATTTTAATACTAGATTCAGAAACAACTCCTAAGTTTTTACCGAGTATCTTCTTAAATACCCTCAAAAGTTCATTCACCATTCTGCAGCATATTTTGTCAAGGTTGGGTTAGGTTGAAAATATGAGGTGGCCACATCCTTATCTAATTGATAGAATATGCGTGGTTGGTATTAACGCCCTAATCTAGTTCTCGCCAAATGTGCTGCAGAGCGGTGAATGAGACATAAACACACGTTTCTTAAGAGTTATTCTGGGAATTCTGTGTTTAAATCCATCAGGATTTATAAGGTGCAAGTGTTGGGAATGCGAGTTAAGGGTAGAGTTCTTGCAGTTTTTATAGAAAAACTTTTGTTGGTCAAAATAAATAATATATTGCTCCAATAGAAACATAAAGTTTAATTTTCTTCACATGTTGATATCAACAGTTGTGAATATCTGTCATGAGAATAGCGGCATTAGGTGAGCAACTTTTTTTTTTAAAAAAAGAGAAAAATGTGTATCAAACTTCAGGACATACTTAACAAATACTAAAGAACTGTTTATATCACCATGTGAAGAAAATTAAACTTTATGTTTCTGCTCGAGCAATATTTTATTTTGTTTGACAAAAAAAAAGTGTTAGTATAAAAACTGCAAAAGTATTGCCTTTATCTTGCTTTCCATACACCCTTAAATTTAAATATCACAATGTTAATTTTATTTTAAACAATTTAGGCTATGTTTACCCTTAAAGGTTATTTATTACCTTAAATGACCACAAAAAGACTCTTTCTCAAAAGCTACTGTGTATATATGTAATAAATCAAGAAAAGCTTGTTACCATTTAGGATAAATGAAACTATAAGGGAGTACCTTTATGCTCAAAACATTTTTTACGAGAAAGAATTAGGCCTAAACCTTAAGGTATTATAGTTTGATAGAACAAAAGAGTTTTTTTTGTTTATTTGATGCTATATGTTATATAAAATATTACATACTAATTATATTGTGTGGGTAACAATAGACTAGATACTTAAAATTATAAGTGTATACTAAAAGTAGATATTACAATACTTAGTTTACATTCTTGTATTTTATTTAATGTGGCTCTATTAACATTATTTTTATTAGATTCAGAGGTCACTACTGTCAAAAATGGGAAGATCGGGGCTCAAATCCTGGTCGAGTGTCTAAATAATTCTCCATTCTTCCTCCACACAATTCCCCTTTCCAGACGCATTAGCGTAGTTATAATACATATGCTTATAAACCTAACGGATAGTTTAACGTGGTGACAAAAAAAAATATTATTTTTTAATTTTCTCAAACTAATTTAATTTGGACTTTAAAAAATATTATTTGAAGTTTCTAACGTGCACTTTCTGAACAGACTGACTATATCAGCACACTAATTATAAATTAACTAAAATCAACAAGAGACACAACATCCAGCTCCTGGCCGCTAATTTATCACCATGAAAGGGGAAATCCACATTTCATCAATGATGAGTTTTATTAAACTACCTATGCCAGGAATTGAACCCGTGACCCTTATCTCAGTAGACAGACACGCTACTGGCTAAGCTAATGGTGTCAGACAATTAAAATTATATACGATTAAGTTATATCAGATGGCAACATATTATTTGACGAGATGAATGCGCGCTGTATTTTTTACCTACCTCAAGAGATAAATTGTGTATTCTAGATATATAGTCTACCATTGTAATCGAACCCTACACCCTGAGAGGAGGGGGGAAATGTCTCCAACAAAAGTAACAGCACAAAAAAAAGCTAGTAAATATAGCGTGGATATCCCATACTTCACATGATTGTTAAAATGTGCGCAGTAAATCATTTTATAGCGTCGTGGACCACCCAATATTAATAGATACCGAAACCCCAGACCCGAGAGGGTTGGGGGTGCGGAGAGAAGAAGAGGATGAGGGGTAGCACGTAGGGGAGGAGATCGACCCACCGGAGGGTATAAATCGTGATTTTGAAGCGTCATCCATCAGGACACGGAGGCTATAAATGATATTTAATAATGGTGAGCAGAATATCAATGAGGAATGAGCCGACCCTTCTTGGAAGATGTTACGGAGAAGACAGCCGCCTGAAGGATCGAATTCCCCCCTTTATAAGGATCCATTAAAATACTACAAGGATGAACACTTTTCTCTTAGCTCAGCTTCAAACTTTGGAGAATGTTAGTTTATTAATTTATTAAAGAGGAAACTACAATATAATTTTGAGCCAGAACAGTGGAACTTCGTTTATCCGACCCTCGTGGATCTGGATTTTTTTTATTCATCTGGACTGAAATTTTCCATTGATTAATTTGTTTTGTGACACATTTTTATAGGACGTTTAATCTTGAGCGCCAATCAGAAACATTGCAGGCCAAATTTAGTGCGATCAATCGTCTTCGTGACCGCGAAGCTCGTAAACGCCATTCAAAATTATCCCAACATAAACTTACTCGTTGTTTTATGAGTGAATGTTATTAAGAAATTTTATAATTTGGTATTGTGAAAATAAATGGTGAGTTGTAATAATATAATGTTTTAATGTGTTTTTTCTATAATTTATAGGTTATCAAGATTTTCGTCCATCCGGATGACACCTGATTTCAAATAGGCCAGATAAACGAGGCTACACATTACCAGCATAGTGAGCGGAAAATCTTCTTTTACATGTGAAGATTCAGAATTTCTTTTTATCCACATGGCCAATGATGTCCCTCTTGCAAAATATTGTAGTGATGTAGTTATGGTTAGTATATTTCTTGGATGTACAGTAGGCTTGTGGTGGTATTTTGGGTAGCCCGACAGAGAAATTTATTTTGTATTATCCAAAGTATTTTATCGTTTAAAATTTAAGAATATTGTATGGACTATTCTCTGTAAGGTAAAGTATCTAGTTAAGGTTCGTGTTGCACTTTGAATGAAGCTGTTGTATGACTCTATCAACCAGTTTGTGTTTTCAGTTTCAGGTAAAGGTGTTAACAAAATATACCAAAGTAGTATCACAGAATAACACCTTGATAACTATATTCAAATAAAAGTGTAAAACTACTATCCAAAAACATGTTAAAAATTCTGGGTGAAAGTGAATGGCATTCTTCTCAATAAGTTTTATCTTATATATAATTTAATAAGCCCGTTCTCGGTAATATATATTACGAGGAAATCGTTTAACAAATTTTGACAAACGGCCTCTCATATTTTTAAAGGTCTGGTAACGAGTATGTCGGGAAACAGTAATTTCCAACAAAATTTGATTTTACCAGAGAATTTTCAGCCTTTTTTTTTAAAATCCATTCTTTATTTACATCACCATGAAAACCCTGATTAGTGCATGAGTGTATATAATATGTAAATAAAATATTTCTCTCTGGTTGCAAATATAACCAACTTAACTATTACTTAGTGATATGGTGCAACAAATAGAAATAAATTAGCAACTAGCTGTATATTTATCAAACAAATCGATTATAATAGGTTAAAAATATTATATACTGCACATAATTTACTTCATAATACATTTTTAGAACACCTGAACCGTTGAACTAGGATTACAACTATAAGCAAATGCAAATATTTATATATATATATATATATTTGCATTTGCTTATAGTTGTAATCCTAGTTCAACGGTTCAGGTGTTCTAAAAATGTATCATATATATATATATATATATATATAATATGATAGGCTCATTTCCAGAAATTGAAATAACGAGAAATTTGCTTAGCTGATATTGACAAACAAACACTCATTTAAAAGGTTAGGCGTCCAGGATGTCGACAAAAAGAGTGGCCTCAAACTAAAACCCAATTTCCCTTGCGAATTTTCCATAATTTCCTTTTTTGTGCGCAGTGTCTCATCTGTACAATCATTATTCGCCTAAATCACCATGAAAACCAATTTTTGTGTAAGGTTGTATATCAGTAAATAAAACATTTATCTTAAGTTAGAATATTAAAAGCTTAATTCTCACTTGAGTGGTTTGGTGAAAGGATTAGATAGAGGTCTAGGAGAGGGGTGTAGCTTTAAAGTTCTCATCATGACTTGAAGGGGGAAAATAAAGGTTTTGACTCAAATTAAACACCGAAAGCTAAATATCTATGCGAAATTGATTACCTTTGATGAGTAGACTTTTAAATACAAAGTCTACGGATGGCTTATTATATAAATATTTTCCCAATAAAAATCTTAGAATCAATTTTAGTGCAATAAAATGCAGCCATCGCAGCAACGATCCATGAGATCTTATATTTGACCATCATTTTTTTTTTAAATTAACTATCCTTGTGTTTTAAAACATTAGAAAGTTAATTTTAGTAAGAAATATACTAATAAGTTTAAATTATATCCAATGAAACTATGAATTTCAACCAACCCGATTGAACAAAGGTCTGATGGCAAAACATTTGTAATAATTACAATAATATAATATCCACGATACAGAAACTCTTAAGTCTGGATAGTTCATGAAACAAATTTACATTTAGAAAATGACTCTCATACTCAATGAGTTTGATGACACTTGGTGAACATAATATGTTTTATTACAAACGTACTTCCCACTCCACCTCCAAGAAAATGAAGGGAAAATCAATTTATCTTTGACCAAATACAGTATAGCCCTTACTAATAAGCTGCACCATATTGTATCCTGTCATGGTAGGCTTGAGACCTTTAAGGGTAAACAAAATCAGAATCCTACCTTAATTCTAAATTCTTTCTCATCTCTACCTCAGGGGTGTAAATATGCGACTAGCCTGGAAGGGCATAAATACGTGGTACAAACACGAACAATAATTAATTAAAATTGTTTAAGAGCTGAATGTAAAAGAGAGTTCATTGGAACGTTTGTAATCAAAATATGTTAGTGTTAGTAACCTGTTCTAATAAAACAATTCAGAGTGTTGATCGTTCAATTTTTAAAGCCTCAGTCTGTAATCCTGAAATAAAAGATTTTTAATAAAGTTTAAATTTAGCTATTGTATCCCAACAACCCAATCGCTTAAGTGTGTGTACGTACATAAAACCATATCACCAAATGTATTCACTTCGTGAGTTTTCATTATAAATGTATATGCAGTGGTGGCTCGTGTATAGGTACTGCGGAACTGCAGCACCCCCGATTTTCACTTAATATTATCGATAATATTGAATATAATGAATCCTTTTTTTCTTTAATACTTTATTTATTTTTGTAGTACAATATATATATATATATTCCCTAAGCTTAGTGTCAGTACTTCAGTAGCCATCCCCCAGTCTATAAAAAATATACAAAAATCTTTGTATGGAGCTGTGTGCTTCACAGTGCCAGTGACATGGTGTTTGACTGTTGTGCACATGCGCGCATAGGAGGGGTTTGGGAAGGAATGCGAGTCTGCAAGTTAGAGATAGCACTATTGCTCTCGCAGTGCCATTTCTGGCATGATAGTGGAAGGAATTTTTTTTTACTCAGCGTGTGATGTGCTTAAAAACCATGTACCATATTCTTGAATCTGATAAAGTGTAGAAGAATGAAGAACTAGATTACTAATCTGCTTCCAGCTATTCTATTTGATCAAAATTTTTTTTCGGTTCTTTTATTTAACAGAAAGACTAAATGCGCTTGCAGTACTTTAAATGGAGAAAAAATTCCTCCATAGTCATCCAGAAATCAAGAAGAAAATTATTTAACTTTTTGCACAAATTAAAACAAGAAGAATGGATTTCATTTTTAAATGAATAGATTAAGCTTGAACTGTAACAATTTAAGTTAAAGTAAGTAATAAAGTTTGTTTTTTTAAGATTTTATCAAGTTCCTGAATAAATTTTCGTTTTATACATGTAATTTATTTCCTTTTACACAATTTTAACACAAAGGCTAAAAAAAATTCTGGACCAGCAGCCCCACTAATTTTAGCTACGAACTGCCACTGCTGTATATAATATCTTTAAGCAGGTAGACCGTATTATACTTAAGTTTTTTAAATAATAATTTAAACGTTAATGGCATAAAAAATAACACACTTGGAAGGAATATATTTGGCATTAACTTATGCAAGCAAAAACGAATCAGAAATGAACCATTACCAGGCTCCTCCTCTCTCTCTCTCTCTTAAAAAAACCCCAACTTTAATGCAAATCCCATCACATGAAATTTTACCAACAGAAAAAAAAGTTATTGTTCAAGAATCTAATAACCAATTCCACCCTCTCCTACCCCCGTTTACATCCACCCAAAATCCCCTTGGTGCAAAATGTAATCTTCCTTGGATGGTCACCATATGTTTTCAATCAATTCTCATGAAATTTCTGGACTGCATCGGAAACAACGCTAACAAAAGCAGAACCATTATTGATGTTTGCCCCGGTGAGTTTCCATATGTTCACCCTTACATCCTATCCTCTTTTTCTAGTAACTAGAGAAAGAGGATTACACTTGTCACCAAATGGGGGGACGAGGAGGATGGAAGCATCAGGGCCAATTTCCGCTTCCATCAACCCTTCGCACCTCCTTTGCTTCTCGCATTCCCTCCGCATGGACCTGAATAACTGAACAACCCCCCCTCCCCCTTTCCATTGGGAGATGGGTTTATTGCAATGACACTGAGAGAAGATAGACGGAGGGAGGGGGTTTCAGGATGGAAGGAGAAAAGCGTGTCTACCCTTGAGGATTGGTTCAGCTATTAGCGTCCTTTGATTCCACATAGGAGCCTTGGTTTCAACTCTGCATTAGTCTAACTATTCTGAGTGGAAGATTAAATGTTGTAATAGGATCCTCCTTTTGAAGTTTGATTAAAATAAAATGACCTGTATTCATCAGGCATAAACTAATTCATGATATTTGGGAAAGTGCTTTTAATATTACCTGATACTAAAAGTTATTCCTGACTATTACATAAATGTCTAAAGACTAATATGTTAAAAGGTTTGAGAAGATGAATTAGTATAATCTTATCTTTTGCATATTCAACAACTTGAAACCAATACAAATTTTGATCAGACATGTTCAAACAAACCTATATTTTCATCAACAAATTATTTAACTAATTTTTTAAAGGCATTATCCATTTTTTTTTAATGTATACACTTATGGAAAAATTAATTATCAACGATTTGATTTAATTGAGTGTTAAGAGGGTTAAGTAGAATTAAATCCACATAATTATCCTGGGAATAGTTTTGAAATATACTTTCATGAAAGGATTGAGTTTTGAACACCTCATTGGACTCAAATTGGATTCAAACTTTAAAGTAAGGCTGTTCGTTACTGTGGTTAAGATTAAAGAATCTCTAGCAATTTAGTATAATAGTCAGTACCCGGAATTGGACTGAAAGTCTAAGTTATTTGTTATTTATGTACGAATTTGAACTGCCACCCAATTAGTAGAAATATGCCAGCACTGCGGCTAGGTGGGTAGCCATAATCATAGTCTCCTGCTCTAAGCTGGGCAAGTATGTAAACCAAGTAATGGTATAATTTGTTGGTTCATGAAGTGTGGGTAGAACACCCCAATTTAACAAACTCTGTTGCGTCAGCCCGCAATCAAGCCATACCGGCCCGTCATCAACTTGTGTGGGTAATGGGTGTCATGTGGTCAGCACAACGAGACCTACAGCGATTAATATCAGTTTTCTATACCAGAGCTGATACTTTTTCATTCCATTAACGTCTCAATTGTCCTCATGAGGCTGAGTTGACTCCGTTTAGGCCGACTGCTTCACAGAAAAAAAACTCGAAGCACTGGGAATCGAACCCGAGACCTCGGGATCTAAAGCTAATAATTCAGACCACTTGACCACAGAAGCGGTGCCAATAATATAAAACATGTTTACTTAGAAAGTAGCTACTAGTATTCTTGCAGTTTTTGCTCCATTTAAACCTCATAAGTTAATAGACTGGATCAAATTAGTTTAAGCAAACTAGTCATACTTTAAATAATTCAAACTTATTCAAACAAACTGAACTAGTATTAACAAGATGAATACATTTAAAAGATAATTATATTAAACAAACTTAGTTCAAACCAGTTAATAAAGCTTAAAATACATTAATTAATTCAAACTGATTTCCGAAGAACATTATTATTTTAATAAAAAGATTATACATTATTTATAAGAAAGAATAAATTCAAAGATAATTTGTTATCTTAATGCCTCACATTTATTTATGCTTAGAAATGTTGAGCATTTTACGATTGTTAAAAACTAGTTTTGACAGGCTGAGCATATTCCCAAATTGATTATTTAACTATGATAAACATGTCCGTCGAAATGTTAGACCTGATTAGAAAGAAACTCATTTTAAAAAGTCCATTAAAAATGTCACACATCTCATTAATTGAACGTATCCACAATTAGATTCCTAGGGGGCTACGTACTGAAAGCGCACAGGCCAAATTTGTGTACCTGCGTTGTAGTGTATCAGAATCGCACAAGGTAGATCTATCAAAACGCACAATTTTTTGTAATCTCTGACCCACATATGGCAACAACGATTGCTAGTTCGTTCTTGAACGGCACATCTCTATTTCAATTTGAGGTTTATTATGTTTTCATATTAATTAACCCGGCCTAACCTTACCTTGTAATATTATTATTTTATTATAACTATTGTAAAGAGTAAGGGTGCTGTTTACAATATTATTATTATTATTTAGCACCGCATCTTACTTCCCGTTTGGGTTATACGATTTAAGTACTAATTACGCTAATGGATTAGGAATTAGGAAGGTTGAATTAGAGGAAGTGAACCCACATTTGCGTGGAGGGAGAGTGAAAAACCATTTAGGAAAAACCACCCCCAGTTCACACAACCGAGATTCGAACCTCGATCTCCCCGTCCTCAGCAGTCGAGCTTAACACGACTAGCGCGTTAGCCAACTACGCCACCGAGGTGGGTTGTTTACAATACATGTTGCTCATGTTGCCACATTACGCAGGATTTTTCGTGTGCTTTTAACACAAGGTGTAGATGTGCCTTTGATCTTTATCTTCAAGCGCTTTTGACAATTACTTTCTCCATCTTCTTTCAATGTTCTTCGAGTCCTGGGGACTTATAAAAAAATATTTATGGTTCCATTGCCTTAAAAATTTCAACAACCACAAATTGAACCAAATCTCCAATAGTAGTAGTTTATTAAAAGAAAACAATAATAATAAAAAGTCCTGGTGATATTACCATAGCCGCTTACACGCGAATGGTGCGATGGTGCATATTTGAAAACGCGCTATACAATTGAAAAGGGGGAAAAAAAAGGGAAATAAAAGCAGGTATATATATGTGTGTGTGTGTCGCTCTCTTCGTCATACACTGAAAATGAAAGCAAATGGATATGGTTTATTGATCAACTCTACTGTTTGCCCTACGATGTAAAGTTGGTGAAATAGAAATAACACAAATAATTAATACTTTCATTACCATTGTTCTTCCATGATACGATTTTATTTCATCCCACAGTCTTTTTATTCATCTCTCCCTCTCTCTCTCTCTCTCTCCTGTTTTTGAAAGCTTGTATTATGAAGAGAGCTCAAATAGCGATAAAATGTTGCCTTATTGATAGAAAGAGGGGAATGGGTCTCCTAAGGGGACAGAGAATGCCCATTAGTGACATTAATAAGGCAAGACCCCACCAACTAAATATAACAGGGGTGAGGGGGGCAGTGTCAGGATAGGTGGGAGGGGTGGTGTGTCTGTCCACTCTGGGCGTCACGCTACGGGACTTACTGAGCCACCCAGAAGGGTGTTCGGGAGAAACGAAATGTTTCAGCTGCTTTTATCGTTTCCCTTGTATGGTTAGGTGAACGGATAGAATGCTTGTGTTGGACCCAGGAGAGGAAGGAAGAGGTATATTGGAAAGTTGTTGATAAAAATTATTGTGAACTCGATATTCCCATAGTTTTCCCATGGATTACACAGATTTTTTTTCTTTTTTATGGGTCAATATTAGCACATTCATATTCACACAATTCCAGATTTGGGAACATTAATTTCTCTAATCACTACAATATTTATATAATTAATTTGTTTTAACGAAACTTTGATGTATTTGTGTTTTTAACACTAAGTTTTTAAATAAATTTATTAGCTTTTATATATATGTATATATATATATGTATATATATATACATACATATCAAAGCGTCTTACTACACGTTCGGGTTATACACATATGCATTAATTACGCTAATGGTTTTAGGGATTGGGAAGATAATGGCCCGTATGCAAGGACGCTGCTGAGCACGACCAGAGTACAGGCTAAGCACTAGCAGAGCATGAGGCCTGTCGTGAAAACAGCTGTCTCGATCGTCTATGCGCGCAGCGCCATGTTGTGGAAATATCCTCTGAGCACGGGCAGAGTATAGCCTGAGTAATCCCGGGACCAGACTTTGGCGAGACTCAAGATATTGCATCATAGATCGTACTAGCACGAGGCTCATACTCTGCCTGTACTCTGGCTGTGCTCAGCATCGTCCTTGCATACAATCATTGGAAATGAACCCATACTTGCGTGGAGAGAGTGAAAAACTTTTTTGATAAAACTACCCTCAGTATATCCGACCGAGATTCGAACCTCAATTTCCTTATCATCGACTTTCTAGACAAGCGATTCCCAAACATTTCTTAGAGTGTAGCACCCCAACAATTTCCGTAATTAGGGGTGCCGCCAAGATAGTGCTAAATATGTACTATTTAGGGACATTTTGATGTCGCCCAGGGATACAATAACACAGACTGCGCAGCTGTTTGGGCTAGAATCAGTGTTACCCCACCCCCTTCGATCACTTTTTACATATTATGTTTTACTTTTGGTTGGACTGGGTCCGAATGTATTGATAAACTATAAGATTTGATGTGGTTCGACTATTTTTTCGACTTTAATTTGCTTGTTTGGTTTTTTTTTATCGGTGCACCACTGGGAATAACTGTACGTACCACTGGTGGTATACCTATAATTATTATTATTATTAGCACTGCGTCTTACTACCCGTTCGGGTTATACACACTCACGCTAATGTGTAATGGTAGGGTGATTGTGAGATGAAATGGAGGACCTACAGTTTAACGTGGAATCCGAACCACGGTGGAGGCCTGGCATTCCCCACATTCACAAGATGTCTTGTCAGAGGTGAAGGAAGGGTTTGGTAATCAGATAATTCTGTGCCGGGACCGAGGATTGAACCCTGGACCCCAGCACAGAAGTCTGACACCTTACCCCTAGACCGCCAGGTCACCGACTATACCTATAATAGTTGGGCACAGCTGGCCGAGAAGATTTTTTAATCAGTACAAAATTTGTTCCTGGTACATACACATCTGTTTATAATCACTTTATTCACTCACTTCGGTGGTCGCGCTACCCTCTCAGTAAACTAGACTGCCGATGACGGGGAGATCGTGGTTCGTATCCAGTGGGGTGTACTAAGGGTGTTTTTTTCCTATATGGTTTCCCGATTTACCTTTCTCTTTCCACGCAAATTTGAGTACAATAACTCTTAATTCAGTTTACCCTCATCCTAATCCATTAGCGTAATTAGTACATTAGCGTGTAAATAGAATGTATGGTGAGAAGCAGTGCTAACAAATATCCATGCAACTCAATTACTTTTATCTAGTGGTTAGATAGCCAAACAAATTGTTACCACATTTATATATTTAAATCTCTACGCAACTCCGTACCACATTTTTATGTTGTTTAAACCTCTACGCAGCTCCATAACACATTTATATACTGTTTAAATCTTTAAGCAAAGAATTTAAGACATTCTACTTACACGTATGTACTCACTCTCGAATTAGTTGAGACTAGCTTTGCAATGCGATAACGTGAAGAGTACAAACATCTGGAATATAATATATTCCCTTCAGTAGATAACACCAGAGAGCCTGATGCAGAAAATTAACTTCCTGCTCGCGGGTTAATATATGTCTCCCCTACTACACTCACCCTCTCTGGTCTGACATTTCGGGAATGTTCGTGGCACGGCTGAGGGGTTAAATGAAGCCAGTTTCGATTAATAGTATCAGCTCTCCAATATGATGACTATAATAGTGATGTTCGGGGATGAAAAGGGATGGGAAGGAGGGTATTCCGATACGACCCACGTTGGGCAATCTGTCAGTCGATGTTGCTACATAATTAATCAGGGATTAGCGTTATTTAACCGCTAGTAGAAAGTAATTGTGGGGAGCTTGTGACTCCTGGAGTAATGGGAACCCCCTTTATTTTGTGTTCCATGTACTAATACCCATCCTGAACTATGCACATATTTACACTGATATGGAAGGTATAATTTAAAGGGAATGTACAAACATAACTGAGAGTGAGACGGTATTAAGATCGTACATCACATGTCAATCATCTTTGTGGTACAGTCAGCTAGAAATCATAAAAATACAGGAACACGATTAAAACTGGATCATTTCTAATTAAAAATTAATAGAGATAAAGGGTTAATATAAGTTCCTAATAATTAAAATTGTTATAATATTAAATAATATTCAAACAAAAAAAACTGCATTGAAAAGGCCGTTTATATTAATTTTAGAATGATTTTTCAGATAAGCATTGTGCACAAATCTTCATTTTATCATAATAGTAACATACCGTACTCTTGTTATTAACAAGAAAATTTGTCACGTTGTCCCAAATAGTCACCGCGGAAAATTTCGAGTAATCGTTCAAATACGAATGTACAGCTTACATTTCTGATGTATCTTAAGTATTTTCTTTTCCCTTTTACTCTCATACCTTACGCGCACACACGCAGATGCGAGTCTGGAGCAGAGTTGGGGCTGCTATGATAATGCTCTTATTTAAAAAAAACTACTTCGGAACAAATAAGATCTCATAACCCTACCTCTACTTCAGGGGTATTCAACTTTTTTTTTTCTCGCATGCCTCCTGATACAATTTACCTTAAAATTTGTACACCTGAAGCTTATGGGGCATAATGCAAACTACACATATTCTATAATATATATAAAAAATAAATAAACTACACCAAAAATGATGTATTAAATAAGTTTTAAATTAGAATAATTGTATACGTACCCCTAAGATATCATTGTGTACCCCAGGTTAAATACGACTGTTCTACGTCACTTTAAAGCCAAATTATACCAGATCTACGTCTTATACTTCGTACTCACCGATTGGGGGGGGGGGGGGTATTTTTT
>CABFOW010004106.1:0-44811 GCA_902141385.1 Timema californicum | reverse complement strand
CACATTCACAAGATGTCTTGTCAGAGGTGAAGGAAGGGTTTGTTAATCAGATAAATCTGTGCCGGGACCGAGGATTGAACCCCGGATCCCCAGCAAAGAAGTCCGACAACTTACCCCTAGACCACCAGGTCACCGCACAAACAAAATAAATGGGTTAAAAACAAAGGGATAAAATAAAACAAAAAAGGTTTTTTTTTAATTGAAAACATATAGCTCCCCTTGAAACTGATTTGGCGACCAATACGCCCTCTAATAACCTCGTGAAATCTGCCTTGTTAAATATTTTCGTAAAAAAAAAAAAGTAAAAACCGCTGAATTCGAAGTAATATCTGTAGCCGGGCGAACGGGTCCGCACTGAACGTTGAGCTTAAATCAATGTTTGGTAACCTGTGCTGTTAGAAGTTGGGTGTGTATATATATAGGTAGCGCCAGTGCGGTTGCGGACCATGTGTTGCGAACATGTTCTCGCGGTTATCACGTTCGTAGCCTATGACGTCACAAGGCTTTGTGTTTGTGGTTGTGTCTAGTACTGATACTATACTGATATCCCCACACCCCTCCTGAAACCCTTTCCCCGTATCCTGGCTCAAGTCACCCCTCACTCTCCCCCTCCCTCATCCTATTATCCGTGTTATTGCAAATAGCACACAATACAGGCCTACCAATAAAACCATACAATCATACCAACCTTTAATTATTGAGTCTAAACCATAACTGATTTGTAGCGGTTTTACAAACATGAGCTGCGTTCACCGTAGTTTGGGAATCAATAAATAGCTTGCGTTTACAGACCAATTTTCAAAGGAAGATCCTTTCTTATATGAACGTTATAAAATTCACAAAATCTATTTCCGCGTATCCATACGTCAGGTGATATGATCTGCAGCTGTTACTTTTGATAGATTATCAATAACAATTGAATAACACTAATAAAATATTAAAATGTTATCATTTCTGAACATGAGAAGTAAATAATGTATTTTCTAAAAGATTATGTTTTTGAAGAGTGGACTCTTATCTTCATGTTTGTTTTTCATGCCTATAAATAGTTTTTTCTTTCTTTTCTTTTTTTTTTCTTTGTGTGGTGGATGAAAAGTTGAGGTTGGTTAAAAAATTTCAATAGCAATTTCCTTAAAGAATTGAGCATGAATAGGATAATATTAGTTATTAAAATTCACTTTGAAAAAAATACATATACTCATATATATACACATATATATATATATTATGAAAAAGAAATATGTATAATATCTTTATAACTTATATAAGAGGTTTATTGGATATTTTTAGCTGAGGTTTCACTTTTTGTGGCAGGGATTTATTAAAAAGGTACTCAACCAATATTGCTTCAAAATAATGTTCTCTACCGGTAAAAATAATAGTAATTTGTTTCTTTCTTTTTGTTTTTGCACTGTATCTTACTACCCATCCGTGGTATTAGTAATTAACTACACAAATGTTTTAGGGATGAAGAAAGTATAGCTAAGAGAAAATTTACAACCAGGGCTAGCTAAAGTGTTTAGTGCGCAAAGGGCGAGGGTTCAAATATGCTCCCCACTTGTATTCTTTATAATATAAATAAAGTGCACCCTATGGAAGTTGCAAAATATTAATAATAATTTTAATCGGGTTCCAAAATAACGGGCAATTTTTTTAATGAGATAAATACACTACATAAATGTGACACTATCTCTGTACTACTCTTAATATTTTTTGTAAAATTTTAATTGGATATCAAAGGTGCTGCACCAACGAAAGAAACCTCAAAGGTAATAACGCCATATATGTATTATGCTGTCAATATATTTAAAAATCAATATTTTTAAGATAAGATACAAAATGTAAATGTTATCTTTTATTAAAAATATTAATTATTAGCTTAGTTTATCTAAATAATATATTTTTAGGTACCGAAAGAATAGATTTTGTTGTAATGCACCCCTTGGCGACCGTCTAGGCACGCCTCAAGGCCCTGACCTACACCAAACAACCTTCAGGAACCATTATAACATGTCAATATGAGGCTGTGACGACAACGATTCCTAGGGCTACCCAACAATATAATCTTATGTTCTCTTCATCCGAGGCAAGAAGGCTGGTTTTGCTATGGAGAGGATGTAGACTAGTAAAAGGGGTTGGGATTTATTGTTTCTTCTCAAAGTCTGTTGGTTTCCTGGTCAACTTGTGTGTTCAAAGAGGAAGCGCTAGAGGAGCAGGAAGGAAACGCTGTTCCTGGTGTAATAACGAAACTTATTTTCCCACCATTACGGCCTTGTATGATACGCAAGAGTTGATGCCAAGGGGAATCCCGAGAAGTCGTATATTAGAGAGCAGGGAGGATCAACGGATGGCCAGCATATCAACCAACGGTGGTCCATCACGTCTCTGTGATTTCGTGAAATAAAGAACTACAAATAATATATAAATTAAATTACTTTGTTTTTGTTTTATGCACCACGTCTTACATCCAAGCCAACCCACATTTAATTAAATGAATAGGGTAGGGTTAAGTTTACCCCAGTTTATTTGAATTTGGTCTGAGTAACCATTTAGGAAAAATCATCTTTGGTTAATTCAGCAATGTTTCGATGGATGAAGAAGTTAGATCTTATACGAAACATTTAAGAAACAGTTTCGGAGTCTCGACCATTTTAAAATGTTTTAAATATATTGGCCTACCATAAGTTTACTAGACCTTGGTTCGATACCTGGGGATGTTACCAAAGCTATTTCCAATTTATATTATTTAGTTGAAAAGTTTCACCTGGACATAGAAATTAAAACCCAGGACCTTTGGCTAAGTACGCCAATGAGAGCACTGAGCTATCCAGGAATCGTCCCGTGCTCAGGGTCATTCCTCACTGATATTTTAAGGCAGAGTCTATAATGTACGTGTGGAAATCTTCAGCTAAGAGTTCATTCTGCCATAAAATTAGTAAACATTTAGTTATAGACGCTAGGGTTTGCTGTGTTGTAAGAGATGCTTTATCTTAGGTTAGGTTAGGTTAGTTAGTCATGTGCAAATAATCATCTGAATTAATATTAAATAAAGTTAATATAATTCTAATAAAATTGCACAGCTTACTTGCAAGAATAGCCAGAATACTATAATATTAGTTCTTTATTTGTGTTTAGCCTTAATTTCAGTAACCAGAGCTACTAATATTCAAATAGAGATCTTTAATACAAAAAAATAATGAATATTCCTTACGAACGTATCACCTTCTCCTTGAAATTATTAATTGAAATACAGTTGATTTAACTCAACCCTCAAACATCTCAAACTGATGAAATTTTGTATTTCTTTAGGAATATTTTACAGTACATTTTATCACAGAATTGTTCAGAGCAATCTATTATACAGCTCATGTTAAATTAGTTTTTAATAGTATGGACCATATTTGCAAAGATTTAAATTTTGGTTGACCAATACAAACTATGTATGATAATCACGTATATTTCTTCTTAATTATAATCTATCTTAAACATAGGTAGATTTTTCTTTTACAATTGGTTATATTGATTTATATTACAGTTTGCGTTCTCATTTTATTTAATACCCTAGTTGAAGTATTATCAATAACAATTATTATAGATTAGTTATACATATTCATATATTTTTAGTAATAGAATTATGTTAATTTAATTATAAATACTTGTTTAGCCTTGCTACAATTTTGTATTCAAGTTAAAATTGAATATTTTATTTAAACTTATTAACAAAACATGATTTTTAAAGGTAACATTTTTTTTTATCTCTGCGTTATCCTTTATGGTTATACGCATCTATTATAATTACTCTAATGGGATGGTGATGAGAAATGAAGCATTAGGGCTTAGAACATGCCAATATAACCCGCATTTGCGTGGAAGGAGAACGGGAAAGTCATCTCGGATAAACTACCCTCAGTAGACCCTACTGGGATCCGAGCCCCAATCTACCCATCTTCGACAGGCCAATCCAACACGATATTGACAACTTAGATCATACGGCCACATATATATATATATATGAAGGAGTGTTACATTTATATATAAAAAAAAATTCTACAGAATGTCCTAAAAGTTAATCTGAAGTAGACTATCATGTACCTCGTTGCAGTTCTTCCCAAGCAAATGTCATAAATGTCCTTGTCTTCAAAACATGTCTGGACACAACTCTTCGTATGATATGATATGAACAGGCATGTCCAAACATGTATTTATGTCCAAGAGGGACATTTCCAACATCTTGTTTTAGGAAGAACTTATACGAGGTATATGCTACTTTACTGCACAGTAACTTTTAGTACACGCTGTACAATGTCCCATCAAAAGTATAATTCCAGAGATAGAATTGGCAGAGCTTCGTAAAACAAAAGAATCTACTTCATACCAACATTATGATGTAATTTTCCAGTTTAACGAGTGAATATATCGCTCTCCTAACTTTCCTCTTAAAGTCTTTACAAAAGAAATAGACAGACTAAATGCTATGACATGACAAATGACTTGAAAGTAGAACAGGGGTAATCTTCTTTTTTTCCATTGTATGGAATTTTCATATACAGAGTGTACCGTAACATGTGAGACCAACTTCAACGTTAGACAGAAAAAAAAATGAAAGAAAGTTCATATAAACATTAGTCCCATTTGACCTTGTTCCCGAGCTACAGTCAAGTGATTCCACTAAAGTGTTTATATACAACACTCGAAATCTCACAACTTGTCGACTAGGTATGTTTTATGGGATATTCCAGGTCATTCCAAACATCTGGTATTTTTGGAAGAGTGTGTCACTCTACGACACGACGGCTACAAGGCTATATTTAGGCGGAAGCTGGCCATTTTGAACACTTCCAATAATGTTAAGCAGCTCCACGTTACTGGAGTACAAACATGACATAACTTGGAAACAAAGTCAAATGGGACACATAATATATATATATATATATATATATATATAAGAGCCGCGTCTTACTAATTGTCCAGCTTACACGCATATGTATTAATTAAACCAGTGAGCTATGGATCATGAAAGCTTAATTTACAAGAAGTGTGCCCGCATCTGCGTGAAGGGAGGGTTAAAACCTTAAAATTAGGTTTTCATTATTATTATTATTACTAACACCGCGTCTTACTACCCGTTCTGGTTTTTACGCACTTGAGTGAATGTGTAATGGTAGGGTGATTGTGAGATGAAATGAAACGTGGGAACCAAACCACGGTGGAGGCCTGGCATTCCACACATTCACAAGTAGTAATTAATACACGTCTCCAGAGGTGAAGGAAGGGTTTGACAATAAGATAAGTCTGAGCCGGGACCGAGGATTGAACCCCGCGCCCCCAACATAAAAGTTTGACACCTTCCCCCTTGACCACCAGGTCATCCGTAAAATGAAAAATTCACCTTAGTGCATACAACCGGAATTAAAACCCCGGTCATTGGAAGTTTATTCAATTGTGAAAGTGACTCCTTAGACCATGTGGTCACCGAAGCAGGTCGACAAAGTTTTTGTGTCTGTACTTAGGTCTCCGCTGAAGCGGGTTTAATATGTTAAGGTACATCTTGTATCAAAAAATACATACACTCTTCCTTCAAACGAAAGAGAAGGAAAAGAAGGGGCCCTCCTCCCTTATGGTCTAATAGGGTGCCCTCAATTTGCAGAGGTTTCGGAGGTATAACTGTCAGCAGACATTAAATTAGAGCCCAATGGAATTTCGGAAAAAAAATATACCAGTCAGCCGGTCCACACGAATTGCGGAACAACCCGTAATCCCATACAACCACTAACCTAATTTAACCTAACCTAATTTTTAACATAACCTATCCTAACTCAACCTAACCTAATGTTCCATTTTGATCAGTCATTATTAATTTAATTTTTACCCCACAGTTCGTGTAAAAGTATTTCCGAGATAGGATGAGTACTCTGCAATATATGTGCACCCATATTAGTAGTACCGCATTTCATGTGCACCGGTCTAATAATCTGATAATTACTGTAAAATTAACATAAAAAGATATGTTAGAGCCATGTAGGATGGTAAAGTATCTCAGTAGTTCATGATTCCTACCCAATTTTTTTTTTAAAAAGCACCATTTAAACCTACTCCTCCCACTCCTAGCTTACGGTACGTCAAAAGGCGTTACTCAGAATTTTTATAGATACGCCACTATTTTATTGAAAAATAACTAGATTTTTATTAGCGAATTCATAATTTCATGTAACCTGCAACTTACACTTCTAACAGCTATCAATACCTTTGTAGTAGCACTATTAACATAACAACAAAATAATATATATATATATATATATATATATATATGTGTGTGTGTGTGTTTTCTAAAAGGCCCTTCTTATGATAATTGGACTGTATTAAGATACTCATGAGAGCTACAAGGGGTATATAATGATACCAAGATGTTACATATTTATGCTTTTCATCAATACCTATTTTTCTGCCAGTTTCTAGTAATATTTGTTCTGCTCTAATAAGTGTTCTTGTACAAACAACAGAATGTATCGATAATCAAATGAGATACTACATACTTTTAGAAGCATACAAACAAACAGTGCGTATATAATTTTATTTACAAAAGAAATTAGCCAAGTATTTTGTTTAATTCTTTTAATAAAATATGTCAACGTAAAAATTAAGGAGTATAAGTCATAGGCCTACATCTTACTTTTCAAATAAAAACATTTATTAAAATATTCATATTTTGAATTGAATTTAGTTTCTTATGTTGAAAAAAGTACGGGTAAAAAGGCTACCACTTACAGTTTTTAAAAAAACTTGTGTAGAGGTCTACAATTTAAAGTAAATACATTATTCATAACTTGTTCAAGCTATCCGGACTCCTGATGTTTGCAGCCAGCAACACATTTGTAGGATTATTTTATGGCGTGGTTAATTTGTGAATTATTTTTTAACTAAATACACCTAGAGGACTTAATTTATATATGTATCTTTAACGATATACAACATTAGGTATATTTTTTTCACCAAGGTTTTAACACAAAAAATTATACAGAAAACAAAAGCCCCCAAAACAAACAGGTTCACCAGTGATACTGCAAAAATTTAATGCAAGATATCTACCGGTTTCTCCATTTTTATAATTAAACAGCTAATATAAGCTGTTGAATTTTTCGCAGTGACGGGTCAAAGGTAAAAATAGGGAGGGTTAGGCGGTGATGGTGAATTATCCTCCCCCAAGGGGTGACTTCAATTTTGTACCCCCTCATCCAAAACGGCGCATCATCCCACGGGAATGGAAGGTTTTGTTTCATAGATGTCATTGTATCATCCACTGGGAAATAGCCGGCAGTGTTTTAGGGGTGGATGGATCATTTTGTGAATTGTAACAACGTCGATGGGTTTTTTTTCCAGCTGGAAGGTAAAGGGAAAACCAGGGCGGGATGCAAAAAAAAACAGTCAAGGAACAAAAGAAATGAAAATATGAGGAGATAAAAGATTGTGGGAAAAACAAACAGTTTACTTCGTATTCAAGTATATTAAGAAATGGGATGGCTTTATTGGTTTTTTAGTTTAAGAGAGAGAAGAGGGACAAGGTTGCGCATATTAATAAAATTAAAATCAATCATTTAAAAAAAAGTTTAAAATAAATACATATAATTTGAATTATGAAACAAATATGCCTTGCAAAAATGTATCAAACTAAATTATAATTTTAAAAAATATCCCATTTGTTGTACAAATGAACATATCTCACAGTTATAAAAGATAATAGCTGGACTTTAACGTATTCATACGTCAAGCTATATGATATCCAGCTGTCACTTTTTATGTAGTTTATGTTATCAACGTATATAAGCTAACATGAATGTTATAATAAAATGTTATGAATCTTGACCACAAAAAATATGTTATTTTTACTCAATGCCATTTCAAAGATACATTCATAGGAAAATTAAGGTCTAGAAAAAACAAAGATAAATTGGGTTCGTGATTAAAAAAAACCAAAACCCACAGGTAAAGATTTTAAAAAAAAACCAAAACCCACAGGTAAAGATGAATAGAGAATTAAAAAGAGTGAAGTTAAAAACTAATATAAAGACGAGGGGAATGGAAGAGAGAAATGAAAGAAAAATAGAAGAGTAAGGTAAAATAGAAAGGAGAGAGGAGAACTGAGAGAAAGGAAAAATAAATAAAATAATGTCAAAAGCATAATGATACAAATGAAAGTTTTCGCAACGCAACGTAACTAGTCTAGACCAACCACCAAACCCACCTTGATCTCTTCTCCTCCTCTAAATTATGGTGACGTGTAGGGACAACGTACCACCCCCACGCCCGTACACAGTTAACCCCACTGTCCCCTATAATACCACTCTCGCTACATTAATTGCTGGGACGGGTCTCCGTTTTCCACTGACGGTTTCGCTACTGGATCTAATTGGTCGACATGATTGCTGGCCGGGCAGATCTGACACAACAGGGACTTTATATATACACACACACATTAAAAAAAAACCAAAACCCACAGGTAAAGATGAATAGAGAATTAAAAAGAGTGAAGTTAAAAACTAATATAAAGACGAGGGGAATGGAAGAGAGAAATGAAAGAAAAATAGAAGAGTAAGGTAAAATAGAAAGGAGAGAGGAGAACTGAGAGAAAGGAAAAATAAATAAAATAATGTCAAAAGCATAATGATACAAATGAAAGTTTTCGCAACGCAACGTAACTAGTCTAGACCAACCACCAAACCCACCTTGATCTCTTCTCCTCCTCTAAATTATGGTGACGTGTAGGGACAACGTACCACCCCCACGCCCGTACACAGTTAACCCCACTGTCCCCTATAATACCACTCTCGCTACATTAATTGCTGGGACGGGTCTCCGTTTTCCACTGACGGTTTCGCTACTGGATCTAATTGGTCGACATGATTGCTGGCCGGGCAGATCTGACACAACAGGGACTTTATATATACACACACACACACACATATATAAAAACACACGCACACACAACTATGTTGTTAAATGCTTCTAGTGAAAACATGACGCCTGTTCACTAAAAGCAAGTACTCAGTGGAAATGTTTTGATCTGCTGAAGACAGGGGTATTGGGGTTCGAATCACGATCGGGTTGTTTTACCTACTAATGGTTTCCCACTCTCCTTCCATGCAAATATCTAGAAATGCTTCCTTCCTCATCCCCGCCCCCTTAGAGTAATTATATCTACATATAGCCTGAACAGGTAGTAAGACGCGTTGATATAAAAAATACTTCAGTGGTCTAATGGTCTAAGGCGTCACTATCACAATAGGCCGGATTACCAATGGCAGGGAAATCAGGTTTATGATACCAGTCGGGTCTATTGTGGGTGTATTTTGTTAAATTGTTTTCTACTCTCCTCCAAGAAAATGCAGGTACACTTCCTTTACATTTGACCTTCCTCCTTTCTAATACGTTAGCGTATAAGATGAAGAGGTAGTAAAACGCGATGCTAAAAAGATCATGATAATTTAAAGCAATTAAAAAACACCTGTGGGCACGCGAACTAATGTGTCAGTCTCATCTTATGTGTTCTTCCAGTTTTTAGAAGTTGGGGTAGTATTTATTGCATTAGTTTTACCCGAAGTAAAATTTACTTACAATAGTTTCTACTTTCCTCATCTTAAATCCGATTGGCTACCTCCAGATTGTACATTGGACTGTTAAGGTGTGACCTAAGGGAGCGCGAGTAGTTTAACAGTTTTTATAGCATTACATATTTTAGTCCAAAATAAATAAAATATTTCTCCAGTAGCAACATAGAGTTTAGTTTTCTCCAGATGTTAATGTCAACAGATCTTGAATATCTGTCAAGGATGTCCTGGAATTTTGTCAAAACTTTTTCTCTTTATTTAAATCTTTATTCATATCAAAATATTTTGTTGGTCAAAATAAATAGAATAATCTCAAGTAGAAGTATAGAGATTGATTTTATTCACATTGTGACCTCAACAGTTCTTTAATATATCTCAAGGGTGTCCTGGAATGTAATGTCGAATTTTTCTCTTCATTAAAAAGTGTATCACCTAATGGTGATGTGCTCATAACAAATTTCAACAACTGTTGATATCACCACTTGAAGAAAACTAAACTATGTTTCTACTGAAGAAATATTTGATTTATTTTCGCCAAGTAAATGTTTTGCTATAAATACTTCAAAAACGTTGACATTTTCTCGCGTCACCTACCCTTTCACCTTAAGTTTTTCCAGCTTTAGTAACGTAAGGGTTATTAGTGGACATCCGTTCAAAAGGGTGTGTCTTTTATATGATGCATGCTAGTTTGAATCACTACTAACCGAATAATGTAATTAATGTTCTGGGCGAACAGTCCATTTGTGACATTTGAAATGTATCTGAAATGTTTGAACCTTTCTGAGTCTCCTTTAATGTGGCTATTCTCTTGGAACAGTCAAATATTAAAAAATATGATATCTTAGGAGCAACTGTCTAAATTGATTTTATCTTTATGAACACATGAAAGTATATTATTTAGTCAGGTATATAATTTTAAATTTAAAAATCAATAACTTATAAAAATAGATTGGCTTTATAGCTGTTTTATTAGTCAACCTTGGTGGTCTTTGAGTAATTTGCTCGCCTCAGGATCCGATGTTCGTGGATTCAAACCTAGCCGGGGTTGATGGGGCTCTCTTTAGAAATAAGAATCCATAGCATAACTTCATTCGAAGGGGAAGTAAAGCCATCGGTCCAATGTCAATTGTGGCATGTAAAAGAATCCTGGAATCTATGTGAAAATACTTTACCCGGGAAAAATTGGTAGGCCCTTTCATTTTCATTCATTTAAATTCTAGTGTGCTGATATGATCAATCGGTTTAGATAGTGCAAGTTAAATACCTCAAATAAAGAAAAATCTATTTTTATTGATGCATCTAGTACAGGTATCCCAATACTTAACAATAGTTTTTTTATATATTACTATAAACTTTCTATAATTTATTGTAAATTATTTAAAATTGTTTGATTAATTTTGGGCAGAAAAAAAATTGGTCAAGTTTTGAGATACTAGGATTCCCTAAAAAAAAAAGAAGATCACTACGCATTAATGCAGCAGTGAAAGGAGGTTTTAAAATATAACCAGATTTAAATTAAATGAAGCATCTTTTTCAAGGGTCAATAAAAGGTAATTGGTAAAAGAAAAACTGAGTGTAGGTTAATAAATAGGGAATGAAGAAGAATTCATGTTTCGTGATGATCGTACACGGAATTTTGGTTAGAGGATTAATGGGAGTAATAGTGACCCAGCCAGGTTTCAAACCCTCACCTTTTTTTGTTCATATTCAAGAAACTTTTCAAATATAAAATGGAATCTGGATTTTTATTAAAATGTATTTTAAAACCCGAATATGTGGGCATGTATGCTAGAACGTGAACTTCCTTATAGTCTGATGACGTGGCATGTCGGGGTTTGAATTCCGGCCTGATGAACTAATAGTGCATTTTTACTTAAAAGGTTTACAATCTCTCTGTGCATTAATGAGGGTAGCTCGAACTTCTTCACAAATACCTATTTATTTTGATCATGCTGCTTGCCCAGATGGGTACTAAGACGTGATTGAAAAAAATTAATTATTTTTTAAATACGAAAGATGAGAAGTTTCTCATAAAAATTAATTTTCCTAGTTTAGCTCAATAATCTAGGTAGTTTTATATTTATAAATGGTGCCAGAGTCTATTCTTATGTTTGATTTTTTTTTAGATAGTAATACCTAACGGGTACTTTTCAAACTAAATATACTGTGATAAATATAATTTAACGATTTAAATATTAACTTATATATCTGGACAGTACATTTAATACCACAAACACAACCTTAGAACCTTGTTATTTACTATTGTGATAGTAAGACAGAATTTTATATACAATACAGTTCACTTTTAACAAGCAAGACTTTATAAATAAAACACTTTTTTTTAAACTAAAATTGATAACATTTTACTATATCATTGATATAATTTTCTAGGTATTGACAATAGCTTTAAAAATTGACTGTTGCAGATCAACTGATCTTAAGTATGAATACTTATAAGTGGATCTAGTAACTTTTCCAGCTGTCATATGAATATTGTATTGTACTATATATTTTAGTAAGTACACCAAGAATATAAACAACATCCATTATTAAGGGAGGAGAATAGGTAACACGATATTAGGGCAGTATTTTTGCAGTTTTTGTATCAAAATATTTGTTGGTCAAAATAAATAAAATAATACTCCATTAGAAACAGGGATTTTAATTTTCTTCGCAGCTCTTGAATATCTGTCAAGGGTGTCCTGGAATTTAATGACAACCTTTTCTATTTATTTAGAAATTTGCGATCTATTTCCGCTATGCTCATGATATACAGGGGGTTCGGAAACCCAGAGCCTAGTCTGCACGTATTGTTTGTTTGAACCAAAAGTAATACAAAATACTTGTACACTTACATTAGGAAATCTATGCTAATACCATTAAATTGTGTTTAAAATTTTGGCGTACAGCACCGGGAGAGCATAGCTTTTCAAGCATGCGTATACAACAGGTTGTATAGAAGCTTGATGCACGGCACTGCACATATAATAATGGCAAGCACTTCTTGTGATGTAGGACCGTTAATGAAAGCCCTAGGAATATATTCGCACTTCTAGACGGAATTGTGTGTTGTTTACTATTAACTGTAGTATGTTCTGCTGCCGTGCTCCATGATGTAAAGGTGTGAAATACCACGCGCCTAGCTCCTAATCAACCTGTTGTACACGCATGCTTGAACAGCCTTGCTATCCCGACGCTGTACGCTGAAACTTTGAACACAATTTAAGGCCCTTAGCCTTCTTGAGTACAAGTCTAAAACGGGTTTTGCGTAATGGTGGGTGGGAGGGTTAAAGGCATGGCGTGGCTTCACAACCGACCAAAGTATCCTTCCGCGACAACAAAAACGGATAGATCACGAAAATCGTAGATGGCGCTAGTTTTATTGCTATTATTATTATTATTATTACTCTAATACTCTAATTATTATGCTAAACAGGAACTGAGATGAACCATCCCCAAATTGTTTAATTTGCTACCACCAACAATACGAGAAATCCCTGAGATAAATTTAGCGGAAAATAAAATTAAAGACTGGATACTTTAAGGCACGCTTCAAACAACTATGTAAATATTTTTGAGAGGAAATTTTATGATGTATGTAAATCTTTTGTTTTTTAATTATTATAATTTTTACTATTTTTTAAATATTTATTTAACTACAAGACCTGAAGATGTACCTTTAGGTACTTCGGGATTGTATCAAAAAGTCAATTATGTAATTTGTCTTTTAAATCCTAAATAAATGATGGTTGATTTATTATTATTATTATTATTATTATTATTATCATCACCGCGTCTCGGGTTATACGCACTTACGCTAATGTTTAATGCTAGGGTGATTGTGATATTAAATGGAGGACCTACAGTTTAACGTGGAATCCGAACCACGGTGGAGGCCTGGCATTCCTCACATTCACAAGTTGTGATTAATACACGTCTTGGCAGAGGTGAAGGAAGGGCTTGGTAATCAGATACATCTGTGCCGGGACCGAGGATTGAACCCCGGACCCCCAGCACAGAAGTCCGACACCTTACCCCTAAACCACCAGGTCACCTGATAGCGTTAGCTACCAAACATGTCTTGCGGTTAAATTATACGTTTGGGAAAAAAACCTTCTATGATAATATATCGATGTTTATTAATTGTTATATTCTTCTTCTTCTTCTTTTTTGTTATGAAGCTGGCAGTTTTATCAAGAAAAATATAAATTTTATCGATATTTGATGACTGTTAAAATTATAGAGGAGGTGTGTGTATAAAAAAAAGTAATACTCAATCAACATGCTTCTATTTATGAACAAACCGTTTCCGAAAATAAAATTGCAAAACAATAAAAATTCTTGAAGATAAACGTTTGTTCCCATGGCTCTGAATCTCCACGCCAAATAAAAAGCGCCAATCGCCTTAAAGGTATTAGCATAGTTTTCCGGATGTAAGTGTGTAGGGATATTGTATTACTTTTGGTTCAAACAAACTATACGTGCAGTTTGGGCTACGAGTTTCCGAACATCTTATATATTCAACAATTGTTGATATCACCATGTGAAGAAAAGTAAAAATTTATGTTTCTACTGAAGCAATATATAATTTATTTTGGCAAAAAAAAAAATGCTATAAAGACTGGAAGAACACACACCTTATATCACTTCCTTTGCATTCTGACCTTAACCAGTACTCTTATTGCTGAAAGAGCTGCTTAAGAGTCACTGAAAGCGATATCAAAATCGGAACGTTTATCTTTATTAAAATTTTAAGATGATTTGTTTTGACAACGATTCCTGCAGCTCTGCTCTACCAATTTTCACCATTTTGTTTCTAATGAAAGTTAATACACCTAGGCTGTGCCCATTTTATAATTAATTCAAACGGAATTCGTGATTTCAGAAAACAATAAATTTTTCTCTGCAGCAATTTATTGAGTTCTACAAAACAGATTTTTATTTTTTTAAATTTAAACAAAAGATTCTACTTAGTGGATTCTTATACCAAGGTTTTACAATAAATTAAATAAAAAAAAGCTTCAATTTTTAATTAATCTACGTTTGTTGTGATGAATGTGTGGATAATATTTATACGGCTCTCTAGATATCATAAAATAGTGGTTGAGGTATCTAAAATAAAATGGTAGGGTACATCACCGAGATTTTCTCACTACTTTATTCTAAGCCATACTTATAACTGGTTAGATATTTGAAACGAAATAATATATAATTCTATAGAAAAATGTGCAGCCAATAATATAACGTATTTCATCAATGAGCATACATTAAAAAATATACACTGTTACAGAAACACACTATATTTCTGTGCATTTTCAACTCCTTATTTCTACGCTTAAAGTAATTTTCAAAGGAAAATTAGTGTTTACGTTTTGTTACTAATGTCAAACAGTGTCTAGATTCCAAATGTATTCAAAATCGTTGAAACCAATTTTGAGAAAATTATTTTTTTCTCATTTAGTCTTTAAGTAAACCACTTTTATTACATGGTTAGATAGATAATTACAAACATCCCTTTGGGAAACCTTTTTTAAAACGCTTGGTGCAAAGATTAAGCCCGATCAGTGAAAGGATTTCGGCTTTAGTCCCAGTAACACAGACGGCATTGCTAAAACAACTTTTTAGGGTTCAGGGTGTCATGAAAGGTTGACATCCCTCGAAATTAATAATTCAATTTATTTTAAACTATTAAAATACTTTCTTTCTACTAGGGGTGGCGATGAAACTAAAAAGGTATTGAGCTTAATATTTGAATAAAAATTACAGAACGTATACTTTAACAAGAGTGAGATTTCAATTAGGTTATTTCTCGCATGGGTACGAGTAGTTTTAATTATTATTATTATTAATAATAATATATAGCACCTCGTCTTACTAAACGTTCGGGTTATACGCTAGTAGTTTTAATTATTCAATGGAATATATTATGCTGTTAAAAATCATTAAGATTAATATTTTAATACCCGCCTCGGTGGCGGAGTTGGCTAACGCGCTTGTTGTGTTTAGCTCGACTGCTAAGGACGGGGAGATCGAGGTTCGAATCTCGGTCGGGTGAACTGGTTTTTTTCTAAATGGTTTTTCACTCTCCCTCCACGCAAACTCGGGATCACTTACTCTAATTAAAGCTTCCCAATTCCTAATCCATTAGAGTAATTAGTACTTAAAGCGTATAGACCTAACGGGTAGTAAGACGCGGTGCTAAATAAATAAAAATTTATTTTATTAAGATCCTATTCAGAGGTAGAAGCCGTTATCTACAACCTTCTTCAAATATTTACAAATGGTCATTTTTCCATGAGGTTGTGATATTCATTTTAAAGAAAGGGAAGTTTTACCAATATCGTATTTCCCTGCCACTCTTGCGAGACCTGAAGTTTCCTCGAGCTTAGTACCTTTATTGTTTCATCATATTTATAACTTTTTTTTTAATACCAAGAACTTCTTATTGATTTTTTCAAACTGTAGAGATGAGGTCAAGTTACATAAGCGTAATCTTTGAATTTATATTATGTCAGAAGTTATTTCTTGATATCTCAACCCATTTGTTTGATTCGAATATTAGATTGTCCCATAAAAATAAAAGTACTTTTCAAATAGTTTATATTTTTGACTACCAAACAACAAAAAAGTCTTAATTTAATTTATTTCAAAACATGTTTTAATAAATTTTAAATAATCTGATGAAAAATTGTAAAATTCTAGCTTCGGTTTGAACATGTTTGTACACAAGGACTACTAATTTTAAAATGCCAGGCCTCCTTGTACGGTAGATAATGCGAAATGCTCATGACAGAAAAACAAACCCTTCGTTTAATTAATATAGACTCTGACAAGACATCTTGTGAATGTGAGGAATGCCAGGTCTCCACCGTGGTTCGGATTCCACGTTAAACTGTAGGTCCTCCATTTCATCTCACAATCACCTTACCATTACACATTAGCGTAAGTGCGTATAACCCGAACGGGTAGTAAGACGCGGTGCTAATAATAATAATAATAATAATAATAATAATAATAATAATAATAATAAATAATAATTAATATAGAAAACTAATTCCGTTTAAATGCGTTTTATTTTGTAATTTTTGTTTTTGATTTTTACAATCGCGTCTTACAACCCATTCTGGCAATAAAAATATGAAAAAAAATTAGATAGTATGTTAGATATGAGGAAGGTTGCGTTTAAATGAATTGTGCTTGCATTTGCCTGTAAGGAGAGTAGAAAACCATTTAAGATAAAAACCTCTTCAGTACACCCGGTTTATGTCCCCCACGGGGGATGGTCATTTGTTACTTTGCGGATTACTCATCCAGCCACTGTCTTTTTAACGATTAATTTTGCCAAAAATATGGTAGTACACCAACAAAAAAATACATAAAAATAGATAAATATATTGATAAAAGCGGTTAATTTATAACATAATATTTATAGAATAATGACGTTTTTATTTAATTTAGTTAAAATACACGCCGTTTAAGAATATATCATTTATATAAAATAAGCAAAAAGCCCGCACCAGAAATCTCAAAAGGCCGTATGAGGCCCTCTCTGCCTCACCAAACTAAGTGGGTTGAACTTAACTCACGTCCCTTTTAATAACGTCCTAAACAACAAACCTAATCAATAGCTTGGTTATCAAGCTGGAAGAAAGCATCACTAAATAATTTAATTATGTTTGAAAGGCGAAACTTGTGGTAATTAATGATTTCTAGTTACTAAATCATATTCGACCAGATCATTGGTAGAGCATTGGCGCACTGAGTCAATAGTATGGGGTTCAAATCCCATGTTCAGTTGTTATTTTTCAATTTAATCGAACTGGTTATCCAGGTAAAGTCAGTATTGATCCTCCTTAAGCAACCAGTCTCTCCCCTCCTTACCTGACTGTTTACCTGAAAGTGGTTCACGCTCATGAAGGCCAATTAGCGGTATCCTATAATAATCACCTGGTTATGAAAACAATTACGTGATCCGAAGGGGTTTACGTTGTTGCGTCACGACACCCTGTAACTCACGCTATTCGCATACCCCTACCCCCACCCCCAACTCGATCCACTAACTTATCAGTGTTCGAGGCGTGCCAACATTCACACACTATCGAAATTGGATCTCTGTGGCGTGGAAATGAGGTTCACCACCACACCTTAAAGCTTGTATGTTTAAGGGCTTAACATTGTGGTGCAAATAATGCGTACTTAAGCCTTTTAACATTTGAATTAATATGCTAGAGCCTGCATCGCCGGTCACGTGCCCTAGCGCGTCACAATGGCGTCGGATTGGATGGCCGGGGACGCAGCCCGAATCCCTGTCGAATGTACTGAACTATTTTTTTTCTATATGAATTTTCAACTCTCTCTCTAAGGTGACCTGGTGGTCTAGAGGTAAGGTGTCGGACTTCTGTGCTGGGGTCCGGGGTTCAATCCTCGGTCCCGGCACATATTTGTCTGATTACCAAATCCTTCCTTCACCTCTGACAAGACGTGTTTTAAACACAACTTGTGATTGTGGGGAATGCCAGTTCTCCGTCGTGGTTCGGATTCCACGTTAAACTGTAGGTCTTCCATTTCATCTCACAATCACCCTACCATTTAAACCTTAGCCTAAGTGCGTATAACCCGAACCGGTAGTAAGACGCGGTGCTAATAATAATAATAATAGTAATAATAACTCCCCCTCTATGAAAATATGGGTACATTTTGTAAAAGATTCTACCATCTTTAATCTTATTCCATTAGCATGTTTGATTTATTGGTACAACTCAAACAGGTTCTTAGACGCGGTTAAAAAAAAGTGCTTGCAAGCCACACTAGAAGACTATAAAGAAAGGAAAGTGAAAAATATATTAATTTTAATAGCTATATTTAGGAAACGAAGCATCAAGAATCGAGGTAGGTATTTTAACGATTCTTTAAATACCCTTAAGAATCGATAGGGTATCGAAGAATCAAATTTCCCATCTCTAATTTTATTACATGTGGTGAATGTCAGTACAGGTAAGTACAGATACTTTAAATTTACTTTCTTAAGACTGAACCCATTGGTGGGGTTAAATTTGGACAGCCTGGATGGGTAGTAGGACGTGGCAAAAAATGTACTAGGAAATTAAGTAGATTAAATTATAAAGGCCAAATTTATATTTCCCTTTCAATCTTCCAGGATCCACAGTTTAGAGATTAGAGTTTTTATATTTTCCTATAAATATACTTTACTAAAGAAAATACTTATAGTGAAAGCCATATTAATGATACATTTTAAAACTATTTATCTAATCGATAAAAATCTTCTATAACCTGAAATATTAACTATTTTTAAAACAAGCAATACATAAATTTAAATGTTTAATATCTTTTAGAGACTCTCCGATCAAATGGTTTGACAGACATACCTTATGAAAAGAGGACATTGGTTCAATTCTAAACATTTCATAATAGATTTTAATTTTTGGGAACAGGTTCTACCAACTTACAAATACCTATTGGAGGCTCAGTGACAAAAGATCAATACATTTAAATTGGTTATTTTTTTCAATTGCCCAAGAAAATTGAAACTAAAAAGAAAATTAAACAGAATCGGAGGAAAATATATTAAATAGATTTAGGAACTGTTATATTATCTATATTAGGTTCACAGAAGTTGGATATGTGTGAAATTAAGTTAGTGTGTAAGCTGTGTGTCAATAGATATGTCAAGGTTAGAAAGTTGTATATTAGATTAACTTACCATCTTTATACCTTTAGGGAAGTAATACTTTTTTTAAAAAATTTAAACAAGACTGTATTTGAAATTCATCCGAAAATTTTCAAACTCACCGCCATGAAGATAATTTTTCCGCTCAAACGCCAGTCCAATGTAAGTTTGTCCTTACGCCCCCCGTGTGACGCGTTGAATATTTCATTTTCCTTCCCGAGTCTAAATTAATCCGACTCACAGCCAGGTGCGTTCCTGGCCGGGACCCGATCACACTCGGATGCGTCGTCGCCGCCGCACACCCCGGATACCTGGCAGCCCTCACGCAGCAAAGGCGTCGCTTTCAACTCGCTGAGGTCTTTTCCTCGCTCGAGCGCGTCATGACGCACCACCGTCCATTTACAGGACTGTACAAAATACCTCAGCAAGGTTTAAAATACCTCAACAATCAACAAACTCGAATTTGATCAAGATTTTTATTTTTGCTCATCTTACTACCCGTGCGGACTATACGCATACTGATAAAAAAAATTAATCAAATAAGAATTAGTTTTATATTTTAATGGTACTCAAACATCTTTTTCCGTATTTCTTATATTTAATATTTTATCAGAAAGTGATAAATAGTTAAAGAAAATTAATGACAAAAAAAATCTTACCTCATTATAATAGACCATGTAAATAGATAACAAAAACAATAGTGCGAGTTTATTCCAGCAATTATTATTATTATTTAGCACCACGTCTTACTACCCATTCGGGTTATACGCTATAAGTACTAACTACGCTAATGTATTGGGAAGGTTGCATTGGAGGAAGTGAACCTACATTTGCGTGGAGGGGGAGTGGAAAACCATTTAGGGAGAACCACCCCCATTTCACCCGACCGAGATTCGAGCCTCGATCTCCCCGTCCTCAGCAGTTGAGCTCAACACGACAAGCGCGTTAGCCAACTACGCTCACCCGACCGAGATTCGAGCCTCGATCTCCCCGTCCTCAGCAGTCGAGCTCAACACGACAAGCGCGTTAGCCAACTACGCCATCGAGGCGGGTTATTTCAGCAATAAAACTATTTATGTTTCCCATTTCCTATGAACCCCTCGGCCGTATTTTTTTCCAACCCTGTCCATCCCTGTCTGTAGAGAAATGTTTTAGCAGGTAATGCCCTGCTCTGCCGCGAGAGAGCAGCCATTTACCCTCCTGACTTGGCTTCAAGCGGAAATACCTCGTAATTTGAAATAAAAACGCGCGAGGCTCGCTTTTATTGTTTTAACTCTCAACAGCACATTTTACATCTCACTCCCCCTTCCACATAGCCTTTTATTTTATTTTATCGTACTTTCAAACATATACAAATATATATATATATAGAAAGCCATATACATATTTACTAATGAAACTTTTCGTAAATTAACACTCACATTAAATACAAATATATATATATATATATATATATGTCCTTATTATAAATAAAAGGCCGAGATTTTTGTTTAATCTAGATTAAATACCAAATAACCTGTGTTCAAATTTCCTCTCTATTAATTAATAAAAAAAATAGTATAAATAGAAACTTTTAATTTATTTATATACTCTTTCACATGCCACAGGTAAAATAACTAGGATAAAATTTAAATGTTGCAACCAAAACAAAATCTCACTACAGATGCAAATATATTTCTCATCGGGTTGTTTATATATATATATTTCAAAACTCCTCATAAAGGGTGCTTGGGTTATTTTGATTGTATTGAATATAATTAAAGATTTACTTTTTCTTCTTTTATTTTCTAGTATTTATAAACAACGCCTAGCCACAATATTATGTAAAAACAAAAATAATAAAATAATAATGTTTTACATAAGAGTTCGAATGGAGATAAAATGTAAAATCCAGAAAACGACAACTGACAAGATCACGAGTCATTTATTAGGAACGTAATTACCATCCTCGGTGAGCAAGCGGGCTAAGGAGTTCTCCTCGTATGCTCTGTTTTGCCAGTTAAGATGAGGTTAAGGTTATAATCCCGATCCTAATTTGCTGAATATATTTTTCTTAAATACCTTTCACCTCTCCTTTTACTCAAACCCGGATACATCTTTTTAAAAACCTTACGCTGATAATACCTACTCCATTAGTGTAAATAGTTTGACATCTCAGATTTTTAATAAGAATTTTTTTTTAACTTTCCATTGCCGGCAAATGATAAAGACATAATATATACAGAGTGATCCAAAAGTCACGCACCCCTGTTTTTCAAGGAAATTTCTCGCAGAAGAACATGTAAAATGAACATGTTGTTTATATTTATGGCAACACTGTGATGTTGTCCAGGTTTTGCGCAGTCTTTGTGACCTTGAGACATACACTAGGTCTATCCAGTTGAGTTACAGCATTTGAAAGAGTAAGATGAGTTTTTTTCACGAACAGAGCGAGTATTCATCTCGGAAAACTATTTTAAGGCCAATTCGTACATGGAATGCCAACAATCACGCGTGCCGAATTGTACACAGTTTTCGTGAAGCGGGCAGCGTGAGTGACAAGCGTTCTGGACGACCTTCAAGTCCGAGTGATCAGAATTTGAATAAGGTTAGGCAGTGCTTAGAACAGTCACCCAGGAAGTCCCTAAGAAGATTATCACATCAGACTTGATTGGGCTATGGAACAACGCAGAGGTGTATGAGGCGGATGAAACTTGTGCCTTACAAAACTCACACAATTCAAGAATTCAATGAACCAGACAAAGCGAAAAGATTGCGATATTGTGGATTGTTACGAGTATTTAAGAGCATGACAATGCTGGCTGAGTTGTTTTTTTTGTTGGTCTTGTGATTTCTAAGGTTCTGTGGCTAACTCGTTTCCCAAACCTAACGCCACCTGATTTTTTTCAGTGCGGATACTTAAAACAGACAGTGTATGCAAACAACCCTTGAACCTTGAACTGCAAACCAACATTGAGAGGTGTATTGCAACCATACCCCAGGCAACTTCTGTGAGTTCCTTATGGTTTATTGTTATTATTAGCACCACGTCTTACTACCCGTTCGGGTTATACGCACTTAAGCTAATGTGTAATGATAGGGTGATTGTGAGATGAAATGGAGGACCTACAGTTTAACGTGGAATCCGAACCACCGTGGAGGCCTGGCATTCCCCACATTCACAAGATGTCTTGTCAGAGGTGAAGGAAGGGTTTGGTAATCAGATAAATCTGTGCCGGGACCGAGGATTGAACCCCGGCCGCCAGCATAGAAGTCTGACATCTCACCCCTAGACCGCCAGGTCACCAGTTCCTTATGGTTTGTTGTTATGTTTACATTAGATGTACATATTATATGTCACAAAATATAAAATTTGTCTTTAGGTTGCGTGACTTTTGGATCATCCTGTATATAAAAACAGTTCACATCCTAAATCGACGAGGTGTGAAAAGGGTAAAATCACATTTTACCTAGGCTGTCACTTACAATCATTGTCGCCACCGAGGGTCAACATTTGCAACACGAAAGTAATCAGCTCTCTTAGTTTCAGACCGTGAAGCTATTCAAAAGTTCGACACTTGCTCGAGAAGTCAGCGCACCACAGAACTTATTTTCTACATCGGTCTACGCAGACATGAGGCTATTGTTCCGACATAATCTAACTCATTTGTTTTAATGCCTTTTTGTTTTTCTAGCAGCACGTGATGGTTCGACAAATATGCACTAAATAAGCTAATGTGTTTGGAATGAGTAAGATTGAATTTAGACTAGGTGTACTAGCATTTGCCGCTGCATACCAACTGGAACACTTTTTTTTATTTAGCACCATGTCTTACTATCCATTCGGCATAAACACTTAAGTATTAATTACGCTAATGTATTAGTAATTGGGAAGGTTCAATATAGAGGAAGTGAACCCGCATTTGCGTGGAAGGAGAGTGGAAAACCATTAAGGACCTCTTTGCAGTTCACACGACCGAGATTCAAGCCTCAATCTCCCCGTCCTTGACAGTCTAGCTCAACACAAAACTATCGCGTTAACCAACTACGCTATCAAGGCGGGGACCCTATTAACGGTTGAATTCTACTAAGGTAAACTGTAAACATACCAAGTGGGCCTAAGGCACATCCTAACTAGGTCTCAAGGGTTGCACAAGCTATAGGGGTTGGCTACACTGTCCAGTGTCCATGAAACCCTTAGGTGGCGCTATCAGGAACTTTAGTGGTGTAAAGTTTTTTGTCATCAATGTAGATATGGAGTTTGAAATAATGAAGGGTCAAAGGGATAAATACTTAATAATTATTAATGGACACAAATATAGATACTATAAAGAGTTAACTGATGTAATTGAACGTTGGAAATGTGTCAAAGTGAACTGTTAAGATTTTTCTGAAAGTTAAGGATAAAAAAGAAAATGTTGAAAGTGTGATTGATCATTAATTCATCAGAATTAACCAGAGTCAGAAAGTGTACCAAATCGACAGAGCTTAATTAATACATTAAAACGCAAACCAACAGAAAATAAAACTGAGAGTCCTTCTTAAGCTTTACAACGTGAATTCCAAATAAATCATCAAAATGAAACATTAACAAGTTATGATCTTCAGTTGATTCATATATTTATATATTTAGCACCGCGTCTTACTACCCGTTCGGGTTATACGCTTTAATTACTAATTACTCTAATGGATTAGGAATTGGGATATTAGGAATTGGGAAGGTTGAAATAGGGGGAGTGAACCCGCATTTGCGTGGAGGGAGAGTGGAAAACCATTTAGGAAAAACCACCCCCCAGTTAACCCGACCTAGATTCGAACCTCGATCTCCCCGTCCTCAGCAATCGGGCTTAACACGACAAGCGCGTTAGCCAACTACGCCACCGAGGCCGGTAGTTGATTCATACATTTATTCATTAAGCTAGGTCATTTGTCATGCTTGAATTATCCACAATATCTTACACAATTACACGAAAGTTTAGATAACTTCGTTCCAAACACAAATAAAGAAGAAACGTTTTTGCTAGTTAATGATTGTGAGAATAATATTGTGATATTCTGTTGTGAGACTAATTTAAAGTTTTTTTCACAATTTCAGAGTGTGTTAATGTATGGGACCTTTAAGAGTGCGCCTAAAGTATTTCAACAAATTTTTATAATTAGTGGGAAAGTCTACCTTATGTTACTCCAAAGTACTTGAGGTTGTGATCTATGAAGGTAGTAAATTGGTAGTGACTTTGTGTCCTCTCAGAATTTATGCAAATTTCGATTCATCATTGAATTTTTGCAAGTTTGACCAAATGTCACTTAAAAATGTTGCGTAATTCACTTAGGTCAAAATTGGTTTAAAAATATTGCAAGTTTCGGGATTAAGTATAGAAAAGCAAAAATAGAGATTCTTAAATTAGCAGCTTCTTAAAGATGTTTTTTGGTTTGACATTTCATGAAGTCAGTTAAAATGACGATGTTTACACGGACGTTTTAATGTCCATTCAACCCCAAGAACTTCAAGTCCAAGATTTTACAGATTACGTTTTTACTAATAATGTTTCTTCTTATGGTTATTTTTTACCTCCCTTTTAGGCGGAGTTTTATTCAAGTACAATAAGAACTACAAATAGTTGCGAGACCTTCCATTGAAAGTTAAGCTTGATGTTTTATCATCACCATATATATATATATATATATATATAGTAATAACTGCACTGAAATAAATACAAAGTGAAATTTGGGTCAAAATTAATAATGCTGATAAAAAGTCTTAATTCATTAGAAGGTAAGAACAACACGTAAAAGAAAAATGCAACAGTTAACGTCAGGAAACATATCTGTTCTATATTTCATGAAATGTGTGTCATAAGAATTTCAGCCGGTTCAATTTTAATATTTTGTGTTCTTAATTCTTTTTAATTCTTTCAATTTACTCAAATGCGTGTTCAATTTTATTTATATCTTAATATTCAATTAAATCTGATATTGACGGTGTTCATTTTTAATATTATAGCGCTAATAATATTTCGAATTTAATTTAATTTGGGTCTTCCAGTATCAATGTTTATTTAAATAGTTTATTCGAAATCCCTTAATTTCATGTTTCGCGCCCGAATAGTACAATCGCTATCTGGAACCCATTTGAGATAAGCTTAAAAGTAGCCTGGAACGTGTTGGTATTCCACGGAACCGAGCTGGTAGGCAGTGTCATTTGCGTGGAGGAAGAGTGGAGAACGCGTTCAGGAAAAATATACCCTAGGTACACCCGAATAGAATTCAAAACCTAATATCCCGTCATTGATGGTAGTCTATTGCGAAAGTGAAGCCTGAAGCCATTCGTTCACCGAAGCAGGTTTTAGGCCTCTTTCTGTGTGTATGCACTACCTGCACGTTTATGTAATTAATCTTTTATCTTTAAACTTTTCTATTTTTAAACGTCATTAATGAAGACTAAAATAGATTTTTTTGTGTGCTTATAACAAATCTAACAAAACGGTGACAAAACAACTCAATAACTTCATTGTTGGCGTAAACTATTGTTCGCTGAAAAAAATATACATACGAGTATATAATATATATATATATATATATCGTAATTCATAACTAGGGTTGGTTTGGATATGTTGAGAGGATGAGTGTGGAGCGATGGTTGAAGAAACTATATGAAGGTAGAGTGTGTGGATCAAAAGGAAAGGGTAGCTAAATATTGTAGAAGAATATGTAAAAGAAGGGAATAATTAATAGTGTTGACAATAAAAGATCATGTACGACCTGATGTATGGATGGTGTTGAAGTGATGGGAATATACAAGGTTAGTTAAGGGTTGAGAAAGTTAGTGAGGATGGATTAAGTACGGAGTTTTTTTTAACTATATGCACTGTTTCTTGCCTACCCCGCAAGGGAATGGCGTAACTAGGTATGTATGTTTATTTCTAGGTAGAAAAGATCAAATAAACATATTGTAATAGGTATGGATCCATCGAATCTTTAAGGTCATTCAAGGGTTGAGGATTCAAAAAAATATAAGATTAAACTTTTATAAAAATGAAGCGAGTTTTTATATTTATAGTTTGAAATATATTTTTCAAATATAATGATGTTTTATTAGATTTTTATCCCAACATAATTATAGAACAATCCTAAAAACTATATTCCAGATCATTAATTCACCAGTTAATGAGAGCAATCATGATAAATGGTGAAAAAAAATCACAAATGGTTGTGTTATAATTTTTTTTAAGGTTCGGATTCCATATTTGTTATTTATTGGCAAAGTAAATATTTGAATTTGGTAAAAAAAATGATTCGATATAAGTTATTTTGACTTTATAGTATTTAAGGTTCTAAAAATACCAGGCTTGGCGGTCAAACAATGTGTGTAAGAACTTCAATACATTAGAAACTAATTAACAAATGGCTCTATAAAATTTCATGAAACATTTTAGAGATTCCTTTATGTGGAAAATATTATTTTCCATCAGATTAATTTCCTCTTGATGATTAAAGAGGTATTACATTGTAACTAATAATGAAACCACATGGATGTTACTTGCTCAGGGGAGAGATTCAAATAAGCCACATTATATTGGGATATACATTTTACAGTACTAAAACTAACTATAAACTCTCACAGTTTCTAGATAAATATGATTCAATATTATATATAAATATCGTTAGCTTGAATTACGAAAGAAAAAGAGAAAGGGGGGAGGGTGAAGGTTAAAAAAAACATATTGCTTAGATGCAGACCATTTAATAAGTCATATGTCCGATTTGTATATATGGCTATCATTGAAAGTTTTTGGAATGTTTATGTGGCAATTGGATGTTTTCCTGCCTTTAATTCTTTTTTATTATGGCTCACAAACCTTGACCTTTCTGCGTTATGTTAAGGTAAATTTATTAGAAAAGTTATTATTGTAAATAAATAGAAAATAAATTTTGTTTTAAAGAAAACAAACATTTATTTTGATTTTAGATATTGAAATTTAAAAAAAAACTTTCTTGAGACATTAAGAATAAAATATTTAGGAATTAATAATGGCTGAAATAATGACAATGAAAAGTAACAAAAGTGAAATAATTAAAACTACAAACTTGTTAATATCATTTTGTAGAAGAATAGCTTTGATGCTAGTAGTTTAGTTTTTGTAGAGTAATAGAGGTTGTTTCATACTGGATTGAAGATGTGAGCGCTTGCAAAGAAAATATAAATCCCAAAAATGTCGATTTGAACTAATGTCATTAAAATGGATATGTAAGAAATAAAGGTAAAAGTAAAAACAATCTAAAAATATAATAGTATTGATATAAAATATTAACTTTTCTTTTATATTGATAAAACACACAATTCAAAGCTCGCGGCATTTATGTCAACAAGCTTTCATTTCTCTTTACTGGTCTCTCGCCTGCCAGTCAGATCCTTTGATCGCCGTTAGAGGCGTCAGCTTTAACATAACATGATAACAAAGACAATGGCCTCCTTACGCGACCGATTATAAAACAACTCTACGAAAATTAAAAGGATTACTTAGCCCAGATTGGTAAGTGTCCAAAATATCACCGCCCATTGTTTATTTATGTATTTCCATATAATTTTATATTCATAGAACGTTCAGATTCAGAGTTTGTTTCCATAAAATAAAGTATACGGCATTTTTGGCTAACTTTCCAAGCTTCAAGGACTGCTCTTTGGATTACATCTACACTTAAAAACACCAGAGAGCAATTAAATGGCCAGGGGAATAGTATGTTATGCCAGAGTTTATCAGAGTTCAAGAATGAATAAAGTCATAACTACCTTTTTAACGAATTTTAGTGAACAAATTTAAATTATTTAAGTTTTATAATAATAAAATCATAATAGTTGAGTGTCTAGGATACATCACTTTGTAGCGTGTAGACCATTTTGCGGAAAGATTACCGAGTACTAAGGCAATGTTATCCAGGGGATGCCCAAATGTACTAACCGGACATCCTTTTCGTGAAGGTTCTTCCCGTGTCCAAAGGAGGTGAAGGGATGATGACAGTGAGTATGTCGGGTAGGAACCAATGAAGACACTAACCTAGATATTAAGCCTAATAATAAACCAAATCCTTGGGACAATGGAAATTGTTCCCCCTTTCGAGAAAAATCCTCCAGTATCAGTCGGTAACCGAACCTGGGACGTCTATGTCAGCATCCAGGGTTTCCAACCAATATATCACGATCTGATTCCTTACTAGGATTGTGATGATAAAGCGATGTGTTTATTTTATTTTATTTAGCACCGCGTCTTACTACCCGTTCAGTTTGTACGCACTTACGATAATGTGTAATGGTAAGGTGATTGTGAGATTAAATGAAGGACTTACAGTTTAACATGGAATCCGAACCACAGTGGAGGCCTGGCATTCCACACATTCACAAGTAACTCTTATTTGTGGTATGAAGATCAAACTCTTTTCTTATATGTTTTACACTATTTTCTAATCATTAATAGTTACCTATTGGGCTCTTTTTGAAAACAAATTAAGATATTTAATTGTAAACAATTGTAACAAATAATTACTATTTAATGGTTACCACCAATATTACATTTTTTAACTATTTATTTATTTTTGGTATTTGACGTGCACTTTCTAAATCGACTGATTATACTAGCTTACGAACTATAAACTAACTTAATTCTAGAACAAACACAACATCCATCACCTGGCCGTTAATTATCATTCACTAATAAAAGAGAAATCCACATTCAACCAAAGATACATTTCCTGACATATATTTGCTAAGAATTGAATTCAGCGCCCCTAGATTAGTAGGCATACATGATACTGACCGAGCTAAGGTATCGGACTAATATTTGAAAATATTTTATGCCTATGAATATATCTAAACACCAAATATAGTTTATCTGATGAAAATAATACAACATATGCGATTCTTATTTCATTTATTGCTCAAAGATAAATTTAGGTCTCAATTTAAAAATAACATTGATATATGTGCACTTATACCTATCTTCCATGTAATATCAGACGCAAATATAAATACTTTCTCCCGCCTCACCCTCTGGGAAGAAAGTTGAACTGCGGAAACTGAGTAGAAGGTAATTGGATGGCCTAGTGGAGTTACTCTAAAATACCACAGTTGGCTCAACTACAGGAATGTTAAAAAAAAAAAAAGGATGTATGAAGGGGAAGAGAAATCATGAAATGAGCTGTACTAGAGCCCCGTCGTATGTTTTGTAATATTGCAGGAACACCAAATATGTAAACACACGGTGTAGAACATTATTTTTTTTATTTGTCATGTGACCGCCATTCAAAATTTTTCGAAACCTATAAAAACTGTTTTTAATTTAACACTTTAGCTGTACTTTTAGATGATAAATTTATTCATGCTAACTAGCTTTAAATCAACTCGAAAGATCGATTAATTGAGAGTGCAATTTTCAATATATATATATTGTCACCATATCTCACCAACCATTACGGTTATAAGCAAATTAACTAATTAAGCTAATGTGTTAAGGTTGGTAAAGCTTGAATTTTAATAGGAGTGTACCCTTATTTGTGTGGAGGAGTAGTGTAAAACTTTTTTTTTAAATCACCCTCATTACACCCGGCCAGGATTCGAATACGATCTATCCATTATCCTCAGTCCAGTTTAGTGCAAAAATGACGCCTTAAACCACTCGACCATGGAAGCAAGTTTTTCAATATGAAATAATAAAAAGTAACCAGTCAAGAATATTTGAATTGTTTTGTCACTACTTTATAAATAGTAAACAAACTGTCCCGTTTAAAAAGAGATACAGAGAATTAAATTGTTTGAGTAAATAAATCGATCACAGTTATTTTAGAAACGTTGATGATATTTTTAGATATAATGTAATTTAATAATATAATATTGCTACATACTAAATGTACTGTAGGCTTACATTTAAAAAAAATTAACACCGAGTCTTACTACCCGTTTGGGTTATAAATTTATGTACTAACTACGCTAATTTTTAGGTATGAGGAAGGTTAAATTTATATGAAGTATACCTACATTTGTGTGAAGGAAAATTGTAAAACTATTTTGTAAAAACCACCCTTAGTATTACTGACCAAGATTCGAACCTCGATCTCCCTGTCATTGGCAGTTTTGTATACTGCAAGAGTAGCGCGTTAGATCATGCAGACATCGAAAAGGGTTAAAGTCTGTTGTAAAATTATTTTGTATGAAAATTAAATTTTAAAAATAAGGCTAAGGTTTTTAAAGGTACCTTTAAGTGAAATTAACATATTCCCGGGTTTTGTGTTTCACTTTGGCTCCTGCCAAGAGAGTAACAAGGTGTACCTTATTTTATAGTTCATCCCTTTATTTTCTGTTTTTGCTCTTAGTTACAGTTTTTGACATGACGTGGCGGTATTGCGCTAAATTAACTAATCTTTTACGGATCGTTTTATATAAACAAATGTATCTTATCTTGGTAGTTTGAATAGTACATTTAGTCTAGTCCCCTACAAATCCTTCTTTTTTTTTCAGTTATTTGAACATCTTTAAAAACAACATCGCCAAACCTTTTCTAAACTGACCACGTATCCGCTCCCATCTTGCGTGAAACTTTATTAATATACGTCAAACAATGTATAATTCACTCTTTGAACCCTTGAAAAAATTCTCATTAAAAATTCAATCCCGCATAGCACACCACGGATAAATGTCAGAACACTGGTTTTGGTAGCTCGTTATCTAGCGTGGCCGGGAAAATGAAAGGGGGAGGGGCGGAGAGAGAAGTCCTCACGTATACCAGGACACACGTAAAATATTGAGTAAAAATCCCTTCAACCCACAAGGGATGGGGATTTTTTTTTCACCCTTCTTTCCTCCCTTTTTTTTATATTTTGCTCCTTCCGGAGGCAACGCTTAACATCCCTTCCTCTTCGACATGCAGCCTACAGTAGCTTTTACCCTCTAGATCCTCTCCCCCCCATTTAGCCCCCTCCAGCCCTAACAAACACACAGCCTTTGACGGCTCCTACCCCTCAGCCCCTAAATCCCTCACCACCCTCTTTTCTAAAACAAGCCTCTAGGTATATAAACTTTATAAATCAGCCATGTAAATGCTAATGGGTAGTACAGGGGTGTTGCGTATCGGGTGTTTGTAAACAGGAAATTGTTTCTAGACATCCCGGCGACCTTACTACACCATAAAACAAACCTCCATATCACTGGGACTTCAAGAAAATAATAACAAAAAAAAACTACCCATAACTATAAACATATTTCGAAAGAAACTTGTTTTTAACATTTAAATAACCATCAATTTTATTTTAATAATGATAAAGTACGTCAGAAGTCATTTTGTATGATATTTTATTATGCAAAATTATTTTATCTGGAGCTGTGATTACAGTACAATTATTATCAATGAAAGGGCATTCTATAAAATACAAACTTTTTTTTTCCACTCAACATTGCCAACACTTTACTTATAATATTACTATTGTGATATAAATTATAGTTTTTAAACAGTACTAAAAATAACTGTAAACCATCAGATTTTCTAAATAAATGTAGTTTAATATTAGCTTGACTTATAAAAATAAAAAAGGGGAGAGGGGAGGTGGGAGGGCGATGTTTAAACAAATTTATTGCTCAAATGTACGAAACTCTTACAATCTTAAGACTATAGAGCTTACCTGGTTTTCATTGCAACTTGATACATTATTACTTAATAAACACTTAGCCTTCCATCTTTCCATGGATGGGATGTGACATATTTTGAAATATTTCTTCTCTGTATTTTAAATGGGACCGTTCACATCGGCGGGAAAAGCTGTCGCAGACGTCACCGATGTCTCAGATAAATCTGCGGTGACGTGGACGTTTCTTTGTGCGCATGCGCAGTGACTCAATCCGCTCTACGTGTTTAGTACGCTTGGTAATGTGCGGTCCCTACGGTGGTGTTTATTAAATTCAGACATGGAGCATTTCATTGAAGAAGTTCGCGAACGTCCTGTGTTTGGGATACCAGCCCCGATATCTACAGAGATGTTTTCTTGAAGGACAAAGAATGATATGAGATAATAACAACTCTAATAAAAGAAAGAAAATAAATAGCTAGAGGAAGCTTGTGGCGGGGAACTTGCGGACTTATGTTAGCGATGTGAATTAGCACATCGTAAAGCTCGCAGATATTGCAGACGTCCAGGGATGGATGGACGCTCAGTGTGTTATGGTATGTAATTGGACATCAACCATACTTAGGGGAAGCACATTAATAGACACTTCAATATTAATGCGGTACCTGTATGAGAATAAACATGAAATAAATAAAAATAATATTTTATATCATTTTTGAATCATTCATGTAATAATAGGTTAAACAATATCGGCTGCCTGTACTGCTCTGATAATTACAGTTCCAAAGTAGCTTATCATAAATAAACTTGAAAGGAAAAATTATAAATATATTTAAATTTTTTATATTTAAATTTAAATATGGGAACAATATTCACAATTTTGGTTGTCAAGTTAACCCAAATGTATTATGCTCCTAATTATTTAAATTTAAAAAATTATATTCTTGAGACATTAATTATTATTATTATTATTATTATTATTAGCACCGCGTCTTACTACCCGTTCGGGTTATACGCACTTACGCTAATGTGTAATGGTAGGATGATTGTGAGTTGAAATGGAGGACCTACAGTTTAATGTGGAATCCGAACCACGGTGGAGGCCTGGCGTTCCTCACATTCACAAGTTGTGATTAATACACGTCTTGTCAGAGGTGAAGGAAGGGTTTGGATATCAGATTAATCTGTGCCGGGACCGGGGATTGAACCCCGGCCTGCCAGAATAGAAGTCTGACACCTTACCCCTAGACCGCCAGGTCACCCTTGAGACATTAAGAATAAATTATTATGAGTTTAGCAATGGCTGAAATCATGACAATAAAAGTTTAAAAAAGTGAAATAATTAAAAATATAAACTTATTAATATCATTATATATAAAAATAGCTTTAATGCTGGCAGTTAGAATTTCGCAGAAGTTTCGAGTGATGGATGTTCTCAGATGGGTTTAAAAGGGGAGGTATGCATCTCAGATAATTATGGAAACATCACACTATTTGAGTTTGTCTTCTGTTGAAAAATGTATTGTTTAAAATTTTTGAAAAATTAAAATCTTCATAAAACAGTTAATATTTAATAACTCCTCTTACAAACATTCCCGCTGCTAGTTGGGATTCAGGAGAAACCTTTGATATATTAACTTTCAACTTTAATACCATTTTGGTCAGATACTTTATCTCAGTAGGTAAAGTCTCTGCCTTCGGAGCTAAAGTTCCCGGGTTCGATTCCCAGCATGGGCGAAAATCATTGGTGAAATGTGGGTTTACCCTTTCACAGTGAATAAATTAAAGGCCGGGGACTGTATGCTGTGTCTGTTCTAGATTTAAGTAGAATAATTATTACATAGGCGTATAACCTGAATGGGTAATAAGACGCGGTGCTAATTTAAAAAAAAACATTTTGATAATATTCTTGTGGTAAAATTCACAAATGTGGTTTCATGACATATTTAAAACGAAGCCAAAATAAAAGAGAATATCGATAAAAATTTAATTGGGGCAGCTCACTTCCGCCGGGGACAATTCAAAAAAGTACCATACAACACAATACAACACCCATAACTGTAGATTAAAAACTGACGATTTTTAAAATGGAGAGGTAAGAAATAATAATGGAGAAGCGAGAATAGTCTGAAAATATAATAGAATCGATATTAGATCATAACTTTTATTTTTAAATTGACAGATCATGAGATTCAAGACTCGCGGCGATTAAAATGTCAATAAAATGCTCTTCTTTCTCTTGTTTGGTCTATATCGTCTCTCTCATACGCTAGTTCTCCTGATTGATACTAGGGGCGCCAGATTGAACAAAACAAAAACAATTGCCTCCATACGCGAAACACTCATTGTAAATAGTGTCCATCTCGACGAAAATTCAAAGGATTAATTAACCCACACTTGTATGTGTTCAAAATATTACCTCCCATTGTTTATTTATATATTTATATGTCCTCTTAGAATCGTAGAACTTTCAAATGCAATGTTTATTTCTATAAAATAAACTATATGGAAATACGGCATTCTTGACTAACTTTCTAAGCTATACGTGCTTATATTATAATATTTACACTTAAAAATACTATAAAGCTAAAAAATAATCAGTGGTAGGGTACATTTGACCGTGAGAGATGTATCATCTAGTTCAATCGCCTTATATGTAGGCTTTCAGCCACTCGGTAGAAACAAAACGTTAACCAGGGTATACCTGGGAGGTTGTCTACAAGTCATACCCTCAATGAGATGAGTTGATGATGATATTGATTATGAAGGTGTTAGGCCAGTGGAAATCTCACCTCCAAACTTAAGCCCAATTAATTAATGGTGTCCAAAGAACGAGTGCCCCTTCTGGTAAAAGTATCTGGCAACTGGATTTATATGAAAGCTCGCTTTGCTAGAAAGAAAGGTCCGCACTGACTTTAAAGTTGCTCGCCATTTTGAATTTGTTTAGGGGGTTAAAAGGTGTCGGACTTCTGTGCTGGGGTCCGGGGCTCAATTCTCGGTCCCAGCAAAGATTTATTTGATTACCAAACCCTTCCTTCACCTCTGACAAGAAGTATATTAATCACAACTTGTGAATGTGTTGAATGTAAGGCCTCTACCGTGGTTCGGATTCCACGTTAAACTGTAGCTCCTCCATTTTATCTCACAATCACCCCACCATTACACATTAGCGAAAGTGCGTATAGCCCAAACGGGTAGTAAGACGCGGTGCTAATAATAATAGTTGCAGTGACGAGGAATGTTAAGCTTTAATCATGTCCGGTTTCACGGACGAATGAGATCGTTAAGGACGCTAGGGGGAGCTTTTCTACATGTGATTTATCACGAGGGTTTTCTCTTCCCTTTAGAACATAAATGTGGTTGCACTTTATTCTATACTACACCTTCCCCGTCCCAATCCTTTATATTAAGCGCGTTAACAATCTTTGAACTAAACGTAATTCTATTACTACTGACTAGCTTCAGTGGCCGAACTATTTAAGGCGTCACTCTCGTGTTCGACTGGCCTGCTGATGACGGGAAGATCGGGTTTCAAATCCCGGTTAGGTCTTCTGAAGGTTGTTTTCCCTAGATGGTTTATCTCTCTATTTCCCCAAAAATGAGGGTATACTACATCTAAAATGCTTCCTTCCTCATCCCTACCCTATTAGAGTAATTATCAATATAAACATAACGAGTAGTAAAATGCGGCGATAAAACTCTACATTACTACTGCTACTGTTATTATTATCAATTTTAATAATAGACTCAACACCAGTAGGCACTCGGTCTAAATTCCAATATCACAGATTCAAGCTTTCCTGATATGAGGAGGTCGGGGAGCAAATCCTGGCAAAGTGTATCTTCGGTGGATTTTAATGCATTGTTTCTCACTATACTTACACACAAATGTGGGTACCTTTCATCTAAATTATGCTTATCTTATTCCTACATTTATGTTGTAATTAAGTGCCTCTAACCTAGACAGGTGGTATGACGCAAAGAAAAAATATATTTTAGAATACCCAGGTAGGACTCTAGGTTTTGGTATTTAGTGATACTTTTGGATTATTCTACCTTGGAAAATTCTATGGCTACTTAATATGATAATCAAAATATTTAGCTGAAGCACTTAAACTATCCACACAAAATACATACATATATGTATATAATAATTATATACACACACATATATATATGTATTTGTATATAAATGCAATGTTTTAATTTTATAGCAATATACATAGCTTGGTGTTATATTTAATATCTTAAAAATTGGCAAAAGGAACCTATGATATTCATGTTAGATTATTTATTTATTTTTGTGCACAGACATAATCATTTTGGTGCGCCTCACAAAATTTGGCCCATGTATGTAATATTCTCTCAATCCCATCCACCCCCATTCCACCCCTACTTTGGTAATTTTAATCCGGGTAATTATTCCAAAAGAACTTACTCGAAGAATAATTTATGACTTCAGCAGAGTTTAACGTTAGTAATAATTAAAAATTCATCTCAATTCATTATTTCATCATGGATGACATGAAGGGATATAAAGTACAAGCTGAGAGCGTATTTCAAACTTTTAATGGCTTCTGTATAACTCTCAAATTGGCTGTAATAGATGCTTTCTGGATCTTGTTTGAGTAAGATCCCGGTTATGAGGGCTTTTATCCGAGTGAGAGAGAGAGAGAGAGAGAGAGGGAGAGAAATGGTTTGGACGGGAAATGAAAAATAATTAAACCCAAATCCTGACCTTAAAATTATACTTAATGGCACTATTTAGTGTGCCCATGTTGTAAATTAAATTAACCTACTTTTCTGTTTCACAAATATGATTAAAAGTTCATTGACATTTTCATGCTCATAAAGAAAATGTTGTGAAGTAGGATAGCAGGATAGATCATGTTTATTAAATTATACCTTCAACATATACTAGTATAGAAGTGTTATTCAACCCAAGGGATATATTTTTAAGGAGGTCTTTGAAATATGAAAGTGATAAATATGCTCTTTGTTAAAAGATATGTTACTATTTTCTCAATGTTTTTGAAACAATATATATTATTTAATATTTATGATATTTGGTGGAGTGTTTCTGCAACAATGTATATTATTATATTTGAGGTCCGACACCTTAGCTCAGTCGGTAGTGTATACGTCTACTGAGTTAAAGGTCACGGGTTCGATTCCCGTAATGGCTGAAATATTTATCTTTGATGAAATGTGGGTTTACCATTTCACAGTAATGAATCAACAGCGGGGGGCTGGATGTTATGCCTGTCCTAGATATATTTCGGTTCACAAATCATACGAGTTTTTAGTAAATGTACATATTTTACACATAAAAGAAAAAGTCTTTGTGGTGCATCGTAATCATTTATTTAATCTTAAAATAATTGCCCAAACGCTAGCGTTTAATCCTACCCAATTTATGGACCAATATAAACAATTATTTAAAACGTGATTCCATTTGACTGTCCACCTCATCTCAACAAATTGGTTCTATCCAAATTATTTTGTCGTTCTTTCGCTCCGTGTGTATTGACAGAAGTGAAAGCGAACAAAGAGTGACAACGTTTACACCACATGAATATTCACAGGGCGAGTGTGACAAGCAATTTACTGTGAGGTACTAATTATTTCATGGGAATGGTTAACGAATCGAAATAAATGGAGGTGAAAACTAGATAAATTACCAACTGATCCCCAACAAATATCCCTTAGTAAATCAATCTGTTAAATATATCGTAATTGGTGAGACAAGACATTAATTTGATTAATGACTTAAGTCAATAACATGGGACTGTCTTTGTGGTCTAGTATTCGGAGCTCCAGAGGTCCCGGGCTTGATTCCTGGCGCTTTCAGATTTTTATGTGAAGCAGTGGGTTTAAAAAGGTGTCGTAGACCTCGGTAGTATTGAGGTAATGTTTTCACCTCTTGGGTTCAAACCCAGCCGGATGTCGATGAATTTTCTCGAACGATAAAAAGAGGAAATATATTCACATTTGCGAGGGGGATAAAGTGGGAAATCATTTAGGAAAACACGCTCAGTACACCATGGCCTGGATTCGAATAAAAAGATGTGGGCTTGGAGTTTAGTCCTGGTAACCAAGGCATTGTTAACTAAATAATTAATCAACTTTTTAAAGTTGTGCATTCAAAACAATACTTTGGTTCTATTTAAGTTTTCCTACAGTTGTGTTTATTCTGTATCGGTTTTACTTTAGCTTAAAGAGAAAGTATTGCGATCGAGAAAATTTTAAATGTTAATATCATGATGATCACGACATTATATATGCCCGGAATACAAAAAAGGGGCTCAATAATACTATTTTTTATCATTCTATACGAGTATGTCCTTCCATATGTTACTGTCATGTCTCTATTAGTCCTATTTGTCTGTCCTATCTGTCTGTCCTGTTTTTGTACTTCAATCTGTCTGTCCTTAAATCCGTCTCTGTCCTTGTCTTTCTATCTGCCCTTGTCCTTCTAACTGTCCCTGTCCTTCAGTCTGTCTCTGTTATTCTATTTCTCTGTCCTTCTATTTGTCTGTTATATCTGTCTGTCTGTCCTTCTATATATTTGACCTATCTGTCTTTCCTTGTAACTACAGCCGAAACACCGGTGACCTGGTGGTCTAGCGGTAAGGTGTCAGACTTCTATGCTGGCGGCCGGGGTTCAATCCTCGGTCCTGGCACAGATTTATCTGATTACCAAACCCTTCTCACCTCTGACAAGACATCTTGTGAATTTGGGGAATGCCAGGCCTCCACCATGGTTCGGATTCCACGTTAAACTGTAGGTCCTCCATTTCATCTCGCAATCACCCTACATATTTCACATTAGCGTAAGTGCGTATAACCCGAACGGGTAGTAAGACGCGGTGCTAATAATAATAATAATACAGCCGAAACGGTTTGATGAATTTGTATCAAAATTAATAGTTATACTCTATTTGATAAAACACCTAGACTTTTTTTTAATTCACTAGCTATTAATTTAAGGGTAATTTACTAATTAATTATTTTTGAAAATTCAACATTTTTTTCAAAAATGATTTTATTTTAAAATGAGTATTTGGAGGTGTTATACATTATAGGTAAGAACGTATATTTTTTACTCTAATTAAAATCATTTGAAGTTAGTTTACTAATGATTAATTTTTTTAATGTCACAAATATTAATATAATACATTTATAAAGCCTATATATATATATATATGTGTATATATATAATATAATACAGTATATAAGATTATGCAATACTTTCTTTCTCCTTTTTTAAATTTAAAACGTTCTCAGCGTGTTAAGAAATAATTTTATTTCCATTTCCATCGCGAAGGTATGACGAAATCCATTTAGTTAAGCTGCTTGTGAAAATTTGCATCCCGCAAGCCTTACCAAATTATAAAATCTGTTAAGTCAAGGCGGAAGTAAGAGGCTATTTAATTTACATTTTTATCGGGTCCTATCTTTTGTGTCCTTATTATACAGCATCTTTTCATTAGCAAGATATATTCAAGTTTGCTCTAAGGACAAATTCAGTAGTGTCTTAGTATTTATTTAAATTGTTTATTATTTTTTAACTAATTGTACATGGAATTTTATTTAAGATACATTATGTCACACAATTATATAAGTATTATTGTACATAATTAAGGAAAAGACAGTCAGGAAATACATGATACTACTCAGTAAGTTGTTGACATCTCACCTGCTATCAAGGAATATATAACAATAATTTTAACGGTTGTTTTTTTTATGGTTGTGAGACGTTGTCCATTACCTTATATGACAAAAACTTATCTGGGGTGTTCAAAAATAAGGTTCTTACCAAGATATTTGGTTCAAAATATAATTAGGCTACTACAGATTCTAGAAGGTTACATAATGATGAATTATATAGCCTGTAATCATAATAATACATTGTTAGGATAATCAAATCTCATGTATTATGGTGGGAAGGACATCCAGCACCATTGAGAGATTATAGAACCGTATTCAGGGTATTAACTGGCAAATTCAATGGAAAGAAATCATTGGGAATACCTGGACGCTGATGGGAGCATAACATTAAAATTGACCTGAAAGAGATTGGGTATAATGAGTTGGACTGGATAGAACTAGCTCACGATAGGGATAGATGGCATACTTTTGTAAGTAAACTTTCGAGTTCCTAATGTTAAATTATATATATATATATATAAAAAATAAAAGTTATGTGGTGTATGTTCAGAGCTTTACTCAAATTCTCAATAAGTTATAAAGCTCAAAATTGGCACACTTATTATCTGAGTGTAGTATATACCCCCAAAATTCTTAAAACTTGATTTTTATTCTATAGGGGTGGCCAAGATGTGACTCATGACACAGCGCTTACGTGGCTTTAGTTGTAGACATAGTTTTTGCCTATAGAGAATGCCATTATTCCTAATCAATAGTGTGACATAAAATATATATGTCATAACATAAATAACCTACCAATAAAAAGCTATAAATATACACATAAATGTATGGATAAATATATAGATATGTATTTATATATAATATATATACTATGTATAAATATATAATTAAACATAAATAAACTTTAAATAAATAGATACAATTATAAACAGTCAAATTTTAAAACATACATTTGAGTTTGAAAATTGGACATGTATTTAAGTGTCATTTTTCAAAACAACTTTTAAACATTATTTGTGAGTGGCAGCTATCCATACCTATTATTAATTTAAATAAATTCGAGTATTTTAGAAAATATAAATGTTGTACGTAACGTATATATGTAATTAGTCCTGTGCGGAGATAACATTTTTGACTTCGGGAAACTTTTGGGCTAGAAATAGTAATAATTGAAAGTTTGTATTTAATTAGATGTAGTGGTAAATGTCAAAAATACTTTTGATGAGTTGGGAAAATAGACAAAAACTCAAAAACTCTGATTTATTTGCACTTATATGTACGAACAACAAATTTAAAAAGCCTGTAATCCTGAATAAGATTTTAAAGTAAAAAAATTACTCACTCAGAACTTTTATAGTAATTTATCTTTATATTGTGTTATAACAAGTATCGAGTAAGGTTTTGATGTAATGTAGATTAAAAAACCTAGTCCTAATCCAACTATTACAATTTAGTATTTTTAATCAAGCATTTTTGATATGAATAAATTATAAAAATATGTTTTAAGATTGACTAAAAAAAATTCAAATAAAAAATTCACGGCGTTAATTTTATTAAATATTTACACAGTAAAATATCAAAATATTCAAACTAATCCAAATAAATAAAAGTGTAGCACGGTCTTGTCCATTAGAATAATAGACATATTTCTCAAATGAGTCGGTGTGCCTGGTTACCTATTTTATTTATGTTACTAAAGCTCTTAAAAAAAGTGTTTTTGGACTCCTAAAAATACCATTTTATCCAACTATTATTATCTAGGATTTAAAAAAAGCAAATGGGTGCCATTCCAAATAATTACATCTACGTAATAGACCTGTCTTTTTGCAAATAAGTGTGGTGAAGGTATATTTCATGATTAATTTGTTATTTAAAATAAATTTTTATAATTATTTTGCTCTAAAAATATATATTCCTGCCTTAAATTTATTCAGGGATAGATAGTTCCTCAATTATATGTTATGTGGTTATGTTATTTTATGGCACTCAATCGTGTTGTATGGTAAAGTTTTGGGTATCCATCTACTTAACGGAAGATAAGGTTAGTTTGAATTTAATAAATTAACATTTTTATTGAAAATAATTACAAACATGAAAATGAGAGAGTGTCATTAATAAATGTATATTGTTTATATTTTTTCCCGAAAAAAATACTGGGAAATGTTTTCCCTCCCTGGTTTTGGAAACACACAATTTCTTAATTTTTTCCTGAAGTTCTGAATTCCGCACAAACCTAATGCGTATGTATGTATGTGTATATATATATATAATTACACTAAAAAAACTGAAATTCAGACTTTTATATATATAACTTATATCTGGATTTTTGTAGTGTAGTTTTATTTCGTTGGAAGGAACACTATTTTACAACAATGTGTAGTACGGGTTTATTTAAATTATTGTTGAAAACAGCTGAGATAAAGAAATAACGCTTACATTTTCGAAGTAATCTTTATAATTAAATTCTAGAATTTAATGAAGACATTTTTTCTGGATAAATCCTGAATAGAATTCTTACAAATTATTTATTTAAGTAATAATACATAAGATTTGATTTCCTATTTTATACAAATTCTTTGCTGCTTTTTTTAATTACACTGGAAACATTTTGGCTTTTTTCTTGATGTAAAACAAGAATTCCCATAGGCATTTCTCGACTAATGTGCTTTTTTGTGTGTGTGTGTTTGGGATGGTTAAGAAAGGCATGGTTTCCTTATTATTTCTATTGTTTAAAAAAATAAGTAAAAAGTGTTTTCTTCAAGTGTTTGTGAATATGTATGATGCCATTAGGAAAGGTTCGCTTCTCTTTATCTCTTCGTGAATATTTAAAAAATAATCAGTTTATCAGGGTGGAAAGGAAGCTGCTGGCTGGATGCCGCCTAGTAGCTTCCAAACGGAAATCAAGAAGCCCTCAGGTTAGTCCTCTCAAAGCAGCTGTTCTTGTAACTTAAATAAAGGTAAAAGTACAGATTTTTACTATTACTAAGATTTGATTTATTTTTATCATGTCTATAAATGCCCGTTTTATTTGTATGTTAAAGAATAATATATGTATTATTATTTTTTGTCCAAGAATAATATAATATATACATATATAAACCGCCCAAACCCGATTCCAGGACAAACTATTACAGACTAAGGGCCAGTTTCATAGTCAAATTTAGTACGCCTCAAGTGCGGCGCTACACTAAGTACATGACGACACCTACCTAAACCAGAATGGAATGGGCCAGTTTACTATGTGAGAACGGCCCATTCCATTTGAGTTTAGGTAGGTGTCGTCATGTACTTAGAGTAGCGCCGCACTTGAGGCGTACTAAATTTGACTATGAAACTGGCCCTAAGCCGAATTGATATATCCTAAGAGCCACAGGATGTACTGATTTATCCTAATGTAAACTTGTTAATCCTGAAATACTGGCCTAGCTCATAGGATAAACTACTATGGCTCACAATTTTACTAGGCCAAACCAGGTTTAGGCTAGGTTAAGTTAGGTTAGTCTAGGCTAGGTTAGGTAAGGTTATCTAACAACATTTGCTAGTGAAGTTCAATTCCTCGTATAGTTTAAGAATGATGAAAACTAGTATTACCTAAAATCTTCTAGATATATATCGGTTTATCCTACAAGACAATCGATGCACCAATTTGGCCTATTCTAAATTAGTTTGTCCTGAAACAGGGTTTGGGCTGTAACATGTATACATAATGTAACGCTCTTTGTTTAGTTGTATTTATTCTTCCATAAGACTCCTAATTATGTTGTGTAGTGTGAACAATGAAAACATTTAGACTCGACTGTCAGTAACCTGAATAGTGAATTCTTGAATGAAACCGCCATATTGAGTATGGCTCAATGATTTACCAAGTTTATTTAACAATCGTGTGTTGTTGTAAAGGATCTGCTACTCTCTGATTGGTTGAAAGGACATCGCATTTAAGGGGGAGTCTACATCCTTCAAAATGACGATTTACAAAGTATGGAGAGAAAAGCTCTCCATTAATTACAATTTTTTTTAAACATGCCTAGGGGTAGTGAAAATTAAATAATCCAAGCAGCCAGTCTTAGTGATGAATTGTTAAGTTAAGGGAGAGCGTTGAAAATGTTTATAAACTCCAAATTATTTATTAAGTGGTTTGATAGTCTATAATACTGTTTCCACCAAAATGTAGGGAAAAGAGATGACCTGTTTGAAAAGAATTAAGTTTAACGTCTTTAAAAAATGTGTAGTGACTATATATATGTTTATAACCTTTTTTGCTTTAACATTAGAGGTACAAATTTTCACGTAAAACGGGGTTCATTTTTTTTTAACTCAAAATAAAATATTAGAAGTGCAAATTTTCATGTAAAGCGTCTTTGAGTTTGTTTTAAACCTTAAACTCCAAATATAAACTTTTTATTAAGTAACAAACCTGCTGATAATTTCTCCTACATTTTGTTGAAAACGATATCAAGGAATTTTAAACAACTTCTAAAATAATTATATATTTTTAAAAGTCTGTAACGAGTCTCCATTCTCTACCATGTAGCACACTTAAGGAAAAGCATCATCATTCGCTTGGAGAAATTGAAATACAACTTTGGGGAGGATAAAAGTTCCAACCCACTTAGAGATCGATTATTATCAGTCTTCATGGTCGAAGCAAACTTTCCAAAAATCCACATAAACGACCTTTTACATACCTCATACAACTTTAATGAAAAAAATCCCTATAATTCTCGTTTAGTAAAAAAATCCTTTTTACAATGTATGTGGGTGTTTTTTTACAGATACTATCCTGTTCTCTAACTGGAGGCTCATTAGTTAGATACTATGCCCGACGGTAAATGATGAGTAACCACAAGACATTACATGTTATTATCGACTTTTACTCCACTGAACCACGAACATGTTAACTATTCCTGTATTTTAAAATTATGAAATATATATTACTGTTAGGCTTAATGCTTCGTTGTAAATGATGTAATAATAAAATTGTATACGTTGACCCTGATAACCTCTTTAATATGAGACTTTAAATATCCAATAATTATTCTTAAAATAATTTGTTAAATCTATCTATGTAATATACTTTAATTCTACCCACTTCGATAATCGAATGGTCACTCTCGCAATATACTGGACTAGTGATTACAGGTATGTCAGAGTTGAAATCCCAGTTGGATGAACTGAAGCAGTTTTCTCTCAAATGGTTTTTCACTCTTACTTCACGCAATTTAGAGTACATTTCCACTAAATTAATGCATTTTTAATCCTTACCTA